>JAQFZE010002280.1:0-15001 GCA_034695245.1 Dicyrtomina saundersi | reverse complement strand
GTAGAGGAGTCAAGAATTACAATTTGTGACGAGAGTGTGAGTTCTGTGCACCAAGCATGACAACCACATTGGTCACCCTCACTCCATCCATTCATATGTAATAATACCCACATAATTCCTTAAAAATATTTAAATGTTTAAATTTAAAAAATATTACTTTTGTCTCACAGTCAGTAGGTTAGCATTACATATACACAATCATAGTGAAAACGATTTAAAAAAATAAAGAAAATATATGTACAGAAGCAGATTATATTAAGTGGTTAGACACACTACTCCCTTACTGTACACTATATATGTACATATTAAAAATGGAAATGTGTTTGATGTGAGAGAAGATAATACAGATAGATATGCACATACATTTCCCAAGAGTCAACAACGCCAAAGACAAAGACAAAGAATAAAAGCTTGGATGCTGCAAAAATGCAAATGATATCTAGACATAACATACAGGAATGACGACGATCTCTGAGCAGATACTCTGTAATAGTTAATGACTAATGACGACAGTCAGTGCAGCGCAGTGGTCTGGTAACACTCATGTACCTATACTTACTTAAAATGCCCCCGTAATAATAACGCACATAAATTCAGTTACCTGTGTCGCATAAATTAGTTAAACTCACACTTTCTACTCGATGTACTCCATTCCTCGTTCTCCCTTGGTTTGTGGACTGTCCACAAACTAAACAATACTTATGTCTTCTGTATGAACTAAGCTATAGGATGATATGTGTTTAAGGTATAATGCATACTAATGCGATAATGATAATTCATGACTTTTCTACGCCTCTCTATATTCTCCATCTCAAACGTCCATTTATGTCATTCCCAAGCTGTAATATATTATTAATGAAGTACCTCTATATGCACGGTTCACAGTTGAATTTCTTGGAAATATTAGAAACTTAGCACGATCATAATATTATGGTCATGATTAATATGACGTGATGTGAAAGATAAAGCTATTACAGCCTTCCGTTATGATTATTATACATAATAATATTAAAATCTGTATCTCCTTCATTTGTCTATATTTCTTCTTGTCCTTTTCTATTTTTGTAGATTGAAAGTCAGTCATATACATGAGAGAAGACTGACGACGACGAGGATGAACTACGCACTTTTACTTTCGGCAACTCTACTATGTTTTGCCGCCGCGACTCTCCCAGCCCTCGGCGCTCCCAACTCCACATCCAGCTTTGTGGAGACCACGACTGGAGATGAGGACACTTACAAAGCTGAAGGAAGTGAATTCTTCCCACAAGGAACTAAATTAAAATCCACAGTCACTTTCCCCGATGATTCAAATTCCAACTCACAGTCAAACTTGAAGGTGGAAGATGCTGCTCCTTCAGCAAATACCTACGGCGCTCCAACGAATAATGAGGATGAGGAGGATGCGAACGAGGCCATTGAGGCTATTCTGGATGCCACTAGAAATGGACGGAATTTACAGCTGGGATCCGAGGGGGAAGAGATCAGTCGACTCACCTCCGACTCCGTTATTAAGGAGCAGTTGGCAACCGGGAATGAGGCTGAAGCGAGAGGCTACATTCGTAACAAACTCTGTACTCTTGGACTTATGGAGGTTGGCCATGTTAAATATAGTCATCGACACTAACAAACAATACCCAGATTAGCGACTACAGATGAATAAAGATTATCCTTTTAGAATATATACTTGACTCTATTTTGATTTATGTTGACAGTGTGAGCATGGAAATATTGGGATCAAGAATAAGCACGATTTGATTGGAGGTCCATACGGTCCTCCCCCAGGATATGGAGGACATGGTCCAGGAGGTTTCGGCGGACCTGTCGGACACGGTTGGGGACCAGGAATCCCTGCTCGCGATGTGACTTTAGTTCAACCCGTAGCACTCAAGCCTGTGGGACACCCAATTGCTGCCATTCCGATCGGAGGAAAACCTTTGGGTGGTCTTGGAGGAGGACACGGAGGCTACGGAAACGGAGGCTACGGACACGGAGGCTACGGACAAGGTCCTCCACCCCCACCACTCCCACCTCTCGGTTATGGAAAACAACAAGGATTCCCCCCTCCAGGCCTACCCCGCCCAATCTACAACCCCCAACCTAAGCCAATACCCCTGGGTCCTATCTACAATCCCAGACAGGAGTATGGAGTTCCAGTAAATAGACCTTACGGTGGCATTATCGGCGGTGGCGGTGGAGTTCCTATTGGAAATTCTGGAAAAGTTATTGAGCACGTTCATCACCATGTTCATCACACACCTTCAGCTGGTGTCGGTCCAGGTAAAAAAAAATAGCATTTTTTGCAATGTTGAAATTATTTTTGCATTCCAATTATGACTCACAACATAACCGTAGCCGTAACTCCATACAAGTAAGTTGAGTAAGTACTGACTACTGATACATAACATTATTTTTGTAGCCTACGGAACGGGAGTGTACGGATCCATCGGTGCAGGTGCAGGTGGCTACGGTGACTACACCAAGCCCTCCGTGTCTATTGCTAAACCAGACGGAACAAATCTTGGGAATTATCCTCAAGCTCAAACTTTGAACCCTGCAATCATTGGAACCCCAAATCATGCGAACAATAACTACAACAGTAACTTCCAAGGAGACAACAACCGAGTGGAGGAGTGTGCCTGTGTCCCCATCAACCAATGTGCTTCCTTTGACATTGTCGGCCAAGGAACGAGCGGTCGAGAAATCATTGCTGGAACGGGACAACCCAACTACGGTCAAGTTGGCTACGGGATTGACCCCAGAAATCAAAAGTCTGGTATTGAGTCCAACTCATCCGCTACTCCTTCCGAGGACAACGTGTCACGAAGTGTACGGAGCTTCCCCATTGAAGCTGAGGAAGCTCAAACCGGAGCCGAAAAGGAAGACTCCCCCAAAACAGCGGAACCCACAGAGGATGCTAAAAAGACTGTCACTCGACGAAAACGAGAGACTGAGCAAGGGAAAGGAGACGGAGCTTCGGAACCGGTAAGACACATTAGTGTTGATTATGCTTTAATATTGGGGGTTTTTGTTGGTTTTGACTCTGGTTAAGGTAACTGTATGAGATAGGTGGAATCCAAGTCAGGAATAAGAAATTAACTGTGTTAAAAAAACCTTGGATAGTACATGTAAAAACATACTATTACAATTTTGACTAATACCACGAATAACTCAGGGGCAAAAATAGGAATAGGAAATTCAATTTTAGTAATGTATCGGTCCAAACTGCTTTAACTAAAACTTCAAAATTATGCACTTCGAAATCTAAATGAGCAACTAACAAAAAACAAAACAAATTGCTAATATTTGCTAATAACTGAAATTAAGAAAACATACAAGTTCAAAATGATATTAGTATGAGACATATTATAAACAGTGGGTGAGGTATAGAGATATTTTTCTTAAGCCATATACTTACACGCTTTTTTTGACTAACAAGCAACACCGGCTTTTTCCAAATTCCAAAATGATGTGATATAAGGGTATAGAGTTATAATTAAGTATATCAAAACTATATAGATTGTATACTTTCAATGATTTAATATCTAACACATATAAGTTAGAGGAACGATTACACATAATTGTATTCACTAATTATAATTTTAAGAAAGCTTATTAACGACTATCAAATGACCATTTTTTAAATTCAATATTCAATGATAAAAAAAACAAAATTTTAAAATTCACTAACAAAAACAAACAAAAACGTACAAAACTATGATATTGGATAATGATTTACAAGTTGACTGACTTCATGTTCTGTTTCTATCTTCGTCTATCATCTATCTCTCTGGATGTTGGTTTTGCTTGGTATTCGTCCAAAACGTGTGTGTGCCTGTGTGTTTGTGTCACTCTCTACATTTCTCTCTCCTCTTGATTGAATTCATATGTGAAAAAAAAACTTTAACAAAAAAAAATCATTTGCTCACTACTACTTCCAATAACGACAAACAACAACACAAAAAAAACTTTTAATGAAATCGAAAAAAAAACTCTCACTTGAAAATACAAACGACCTCACTTATAAATGGCGCTCTAAATGGCCAGACTGCGAAACCTTTAGGGGAAGCTAGACTTATTGGCTCCCTTTTACGCGACTCTCCAGCTTTAAGAAACTTGACGAGATTTGCGGGTTACGACTTTGGTGACGACCCCACTCAATTAGTCAAAGTAGAAAACCACCGACTTGTAAGTACAACTCGCCTTCAACAACATGCAAATTCCAACTCCTCTCTTCCCACATATTTTTACCATTTTTAATCCTGCAAAATGAAAAAATCGGATTTCTTTTCTCACATTTTTTAAACTTTGTATACTTCAACTAGTATTGTATTGTACTTAATTTTTTTTTTTTTTTGGATTTTTCAAAGATATATTTCAATGTAAATGTTTAAATTAATCAATTTACAAAATCAAACTGAAAATAATTGAATTAAATCTTTCTCCGTCAGATAACCTTACCTACCTATAATTACAATCCCCTTATACTCTGACAACGTACCTACCACTCACCTATCTACCTACCTCTCTCCAAACAATTATACATGTGCAAACAATAATTTTTTTACGACAACGCCTAATCTTTTTTTGTAAAGAAAATTTGTTCTTCAACTCAAATGTTTCATTTAGTGAAGTTGAAAATTGAGACTTATCTCTAATCTATGTATATGTTTTGTGTTTATATTCTCTCTCCTCCGCACTCTGCCCATGAAAATCCAGCGAGTTCTCGGTAAATTGCTTGGCTTTGAGCCCACGTTTGGCGTTTCATTTGGCCTCCCTGGAGGTTATCCAAATGCGGGCGGCGGCTACCCTCTAAATCCTGTCGACACTGGAGCCATAACTAATCCTTATGGTGGGGGTGGTATTCCTCTTGGTCCGGTCTCCGTCAATCCTCTCCTTTCCTTCCAAGTTACCAAAGACAAGGACAAGGCAAAGATTCTTAAACCGCTAGTTAACTTACACGTGACGCCCAATCTAGGGATTTTAAAGGGGATTAAGGGACTTTTTCATGGTCATCACCATAAGGGGCACTTACATAGTCTTTTCCACGGTGACAAAGGTTATGGACAGGGTTATGGACAGGGTTATGGACAGGGTTATGGACAGGGTTATGGACAGGGTTATGGACAAGGGTATGGGGGCTACGGTCATGGTTATGGGCAAGGTTACGGGCATGCTTATAATAATTACCAGCATCAGCCTTACTACTACCCCAATCAGCATCAGCAAGCTTACCACCATCATCACCACGAACATCATCACAAACAACACCCGCAATACCAGACCCAACAAGCCCTGTACTACCAACAACCCCAAGTCCAGCCTGCCTACGGGTGGGCCTCCTCATACGGCTCCGCGTACCCCAGTACTCATGATTACTATGGAACAGGACAGGCGGGAGGGTACGGGCACGGTTACGGACATAATGGACTGGGACATGGACATGGTCCGTTTTCATACCGGGGTTTGGGAGCCTCAGCTGAGACAGACTACAAGCATCTTGGGTCAGGATCCCATGTCGAAACTCAGTCGGTAGAGAATTATGGGGATTACAATGGTGGAGGGACGACGGCCGAGAAAGGGATTAACTATGACACAAGTCAGTCTAACGAGTACAATTATCAACAATCTCCTCCGCAACAGCCTAATAATGCTGACTCTGGTCTATCACCTCAACAAGCTAAATTGCTCCAGGAATTGCTTGCAGAGGAAGGTTTACCAGCAGACACAACAATTGCAGATTTAGAGGGAGCCACTGGGGATGAGTCCCCCCCTTATCTCCGATCCTCACTTCGAGGAACTAAAGGGCGAACGCTTTTCCCCTCCGAGTCGTCCCACCGCCATCACAACACACAGCAACAACAGCAGCAACAGCAACAACACCAACGAAATTTCTCTAGTCAATACCCAAATTCCAATAATCATGTTTATAACAGTCCTAACCAGTACCAGGGGAACTCTTTGACGGTGTCGGGCAGTCCTAGTAGTAACCATAACAATAATGGTGGTCAGTTAGATCGGTATCGGGGATTGGATTTAAATTTTGAGGAGCCCAGTCATGATAGTAATAGTAATAGTAACAATAATAATAATAATGAGGATAAATCTAAACAGATGTATTTCCCTACGGCCAATGTTCAAACACGTCTGCCTGTCTATGCCAATGATGCTCCTTCCAGTTCCTCCTCTTCCTCCTCCAACTTTTTCCCCAAAGAGGGTAGTCCATCATCGAATACTCAGCAGAGTAGTACGGGTAGTGGGGGTCAACTCAATTCCGCTCGTTCTCCCAAAAGTCAAATTGTATTTGCTGAGTCGAGATCCAATAATGGAAATACAAGAGTGAAACGAGACAGTTACACTCGATTTCCGTATCAATCTCAACAACATTCCTCAGACCTCTTCTCCACAGCCACCAACACCAACCAATACCAATACCAACAAACTGAGGGTCGAATAATTCGTTACAAAACTAATAAATATAATGGTCCTCAGGTAAGAGATCACCAAATTTTCCACAAATTCACAAACATTCAAACAAATTTTTGATTTCGATAGATAACAACATTTTAATAATCAATATATACAGAAGATATTTATTTATTTATCATTCATGATAGCTGTATTATTATGTACATACATAATTACCTATATATTCGAGTCATATAGTCCTGAATGTACATTCTCATTCTCTGTATTTATATAGTGTTATATATATATATTACATTTGAGACATTTTGTAATTTGCAATAATTTCCAAATATATTTATTTTTCCTTGTAATAATTACTTAATTTTCAATTAGATTTTATTATAAAAATGTAACCAAAACTAAAAACTAAAAAATACTGTGTAAATCTTTTAGATTTAGAAGGGATTTTTAATCAGGACAAAAAGTGAACAGTTTTGCTTTGGCCCACTTTTGTTTCTTCTTTTTTTTTTAAACATATTAATATAATCCCTATATAATAAAACTTCGGGACAGAGCCCCCAATTACAGATTCTCTCCATAGGAATAATAGTTTTCTCGATATCTATATGTTGTATGGGCTCGTTGGTTATATACTGATTATATATTGGTGGTTTGGTTTGGTTTGGTTTTGTGTGGTGGTGCGATTGAGGTGGTGTGGTATATTGGTTCATTTTAATTTGTCTTTGTTAATACAACTCATTTTCTATAATAATATAGTCTCGTACATTCTATATAGCTCTTGTATTGATTGGGTTCTGTAGACCGTTGGATGGATTTTGGATTTGGGTTTGATCACCACTGGATTACCGTATGATTAATAATAACATAAATTAGCAAAAATATATTTAAAAAGTTGTTTTGGTTTCTAGACTAAAGAAAGACCTCTAAAAAGCAATGATTAACTCACCATTAAAATTTCCTAACAGTTCTCATATGCGTACAATATTTCAATTGTAGGTATATATATTATTTTGTACATAAAAGTTGACAAAAAATTGTTTGGAAATGAATTTAAAAATTGACTGGGGTTTTAATTATTCCATTGTTTTCTTGTGCTCTGAGTTATTGAAAAAGGTTTATATGACGCGGACACTCAAGTTTATGTCTGAACTACTTATACGCGGTCACGGCCACGTAAATTCGTAGCTCATTACCAAGGGATGACAACAGAACAGAAACAGAACAAAACTCGACGGACATCCTCCATGACTTACAGACACTGGACTAGATTTTTTTTAAACTGGCACTTGCCTTTGTACAGAACTACGCAACCAACTTACAACAAGGACTTTTTAAAATAATAATAATTCTTTATATTTTTTTTATATTGAATTATTTTGACTAAGGTTTTTTTTCAAACAATAATTTGTGTAATCATCACACACACACGCTCAGATGGAATCCTTGACAGAAACTGCAATCAACCAAAAAAAAATTGAGGACGGACGATATACTATATATATATACAAAAATATAAAGTTCAATGCATACTATATATGAAATTTGCTTTCAAAATTGAAATCTGACAGTACTTATACATAATTAGATAAAGTGTCCATACTCCATACAAAAATATTTGGAGCGTTTATGGCTGCAAATATTACGAACTATAGTTTCTCAAATATGTTTTAAATGTAACATCAATCTAAATTCTTTTTTAATTTCTCATAATATATAGCGACAATTGAATTTGGGAGGACAATGCGGAGGAGGATATGTATGCTGTCGGAACCCAATTCAAAATAATTACAATAAGCCACAAAATAATTACCAGTCCATCAACCAGAACCAGAACCAGAACAATAATAATGGTAATCTCGGACAGTACAATCCATCCAATAATGGAAATGGAGGATTTGGACAACAATCTAATAACAACCCTGGAATCATTACTGGACAGAACAGTCAGCAATACCCGGGTGGACAACAATTCAACAATAATAATAATAACAACAACAACAACAACAACATTAATCCAAGCTTTAGTGCCAATAATATTAATTCAGCCTTTGCCCCGGGCTCTGGGCAGTGCGGCGTGAGAAATGCTCGTGGAATCACAGGGAGAGTTACTAACCCAGGATATGTTGATGGGGATACTGACTACGGTAATTGCAGTTTTTAAATTCAAAATACCTGATTTTTTGTGTGAATATTTTCCAATATACCTTATACCTAATTCATAAATTTAATTAATTTCATGGTCTCAGGTGAGTACCCATGGCAAGTGGCTATTTTGAAGAAGGACGGCTATGACAACGTTTACGTCTGTGGAGGTTCTCTGATTGACTCTCGCCACGTCTTAACAGCCGCTCACTGTATCAAGGGACACAAGCCCAATGATTTGAGAGTTCGGCTCGGAGAGTGGGATGTGAATCACGAGACGGAATTCTACCCACATGTAGAGAGAGACGTGTCCGCCATTGCCCTTCATCCTGAATTCTATGCTGGAAATCTTTTCAATGACCTAGCTATTGTTAAATTAGAAGGATTTGTGGACTTCCGTCAAAAGTGAGGGCTAATACTGCATTTTATAATACTATGTTCCAAAACGTTGACGATATATCCTTTATGTTTAGCATTACTACAAAACCTATAATAAAATTACTTTCTTTTCGTGATTCCAGTCCTCACATCAGCCCTGTGTGTATTCCACCAAAGAATTATGAATTCGCTGGACAGCGATGCTACGTGACTGGTTGGGGTAAAGATGCATTTGGAGAGATTGGAAAATACCAAAATGTCCTCAAAGAAGTGGACCTCACAGTTCTGAGACATAATGACTGCGAGCAGAAATTGAAGAGAACTCGACTAGGCCCTGACTTTGTTCTCCACCCCGGATTTTTATGTGCTGGGGGTGAGGAGGGGAAGGATGCTTGCAAAGGAGATGGCGGTGGACCACTCGTCTGTGATGTTAAAGGCACTTGGCAATTGGCGGGTGTGGTCAGTTGGGGAGTAGGTTGTGGTCAGTATGATGTGCCTGGAGTTTATGTTAAAGTTTCTCAGTACAATGACTGGATCCGACAAGTTATTGGATTTTAATTTAATGTTTAAAGATTATTATATTAAAAGTAGGGTTCGAATTCTCAGACAATGTCACAATCCAAATACAAACAAAAAACATAAATAATATTCATTATTATTACTTCGCCTATGTAAGATTGTTGACCACATGGTTTGTGCTTAATAGACAATTGTGTACGATGAGCGAAGCGTAAGTTGAAAGATATTAAGATTTACTTATATAATATATCCAATAATTATTTAATTTATAATTTTCCACGTTTGACTTTAAAATGTTAAAGAAGGATATACACAATATATTTTAAGATTGTTAATTTTTTGCTTATACAGAGCATTGTAAGAGAAAATAATTTAACACACAGTTATTAATTAAAATGTATTAATTTTATATATATGTAGTTTAAAGTTTGAATGAATATACCGTAATTTTATTGAGAAGAATGATCTCTCCACACAACACCCGCATGTATATCTGAAACTGCCTTTAATGGCTTTATATGTAAAAGCAGAATATGCTTCCAGTTGGTATCTAGTAGGTCTATTTACAGAACTACTTTACAATGATTTTTCATGTTATTCTTATTACTGTATTACTTCAATAAGGACTAAGTACATTAGTATGATATTTCCAGAGCTATGCCCACACAATAACTAAGTAAAATATCCGTTGACTCACATTTTTCTGATTCAACAGAATGCCTATAATATACTTGTAACAAAACTGTCAATAGCTAAATATTTATACGTCTTGGATTTGAATCTCCACACGAGTCTACAACAAATGATTTTCGCTAGAACTTTACTATGTATAAGTATAGGGACCCTGTATTTTAAGTGCGGTAACCAAAATTTGTGAAACACAAAATACGCAACAAAAAAAGCACTTCTTTTATATTGATGTTCGTTCTCGGGCACTGATGAATACACACAAATAAATGCCGTTGTTTAAAAAAAACTTGTGTCATCCATTCTCATAATTCTTTGAAAACTTCCATATACTTCTATATATGAACGGCGTCAACTGATCTGATCATCCACTTCTGACTTCATGTTACTTTCAGCCTGCCTGACTCAATAAACGGATCAACATATGAAAATAAAAACTTGACATCAACCAACAATGTAGCTAAGGCGCGGGTAGGCCACAATATCATGAGTTGGGTCAGTCAGTCCTTCTGTCCTTCATCCTTTTAGGGAAATTATGGCATTCAATGTTAAAGATCTATAGCTGTTCACGTAATGTTAAAAATGTTACAAAAGGGGGTCGGTCGATCCCCTAAATCTAGCCTTTTTTGGATGACATAATTTTTAGCACATCCCTAAGTAATGTCATCTCATAGTAGCAGACATAAACAACGAATGACATAATATGAAATTCTAATTGATAATACACAAAGAATATCGAATATAATTGCGTATTATGATAAATATTTCCAAATAGCTTTTCTCTATCTATCAATCATAAATGCATTTTTTCTTCCCCATCAAATTATAATTGTAAATACATGTTCACACCGTACTAGCTTTACCATACTTGCTCGTTTTAACTCTTCATTTAAAATAATACAGAGTCAGGCTATAATCATTTAAAAAAACACTCAAGAAAAAAAATCCTTACCTGCAAAACAGGTTACAGGAGAACCGCTTCTTCAAGTAGCAAGGTTTAAAAGCTTGAAGATGAAAAAGACTTGGATTGAACTATCTTTATCTACGTCGTATATATTTATCTACTAATAATTATCTTCTTAATGCTGTAACTTAATGCGGGAACAGGGCAGGAGTAACAATCAAGAAACCATGTATAACCTTCAACACATGTCGGATTCGAGGGGCACTGCGTAGACACTGCAGTTGACAGTTCACAGTTGCGTAATCCGGAACCGGATTCAGGATTCAGGAACAATCAATAAAGCTGAAAGACAGCAAACTGAAATTTTTAAAACCATGCATACACTATTTGCTATTAAAGGTGGGTTGGGTATCAAAATCTAACAACGAACATTATGAACAAAGGAATGATTTATAGCAAAACTCGAAAGACAAAATCTTGCTTCAAATCCACAGCCAGTATAGTGGATCCACTGCACTGCACATTCAACAGTATTTATATTTTTACGTCCATTAAATTAGTTTCAAATTACATGTCTTCGACTCGAATAACGCACAGCGTCTACATTTTGTCCGTTGAAACGCAACCAACGAAAACATTCAGTCCAAAATACCTACCTACATTGTGTCAGTGTCAGTGTGTCATGTCATGACATGGACAATGGACATGAGTTTTTGTTTATTTATTTAGTGTTAAAAGATATGAAATACTGGAAGACGGAAATGCCGCCACATGTGTTTAATTTAATTTTCCCGCAAAAAATAACACGAATTAGAACGAAAGAATAAAGTTTGGTTTAATTCGTATAGATGACGGTCATGTAGAAGCCGAGGGAAAAGATGAGAATGATGGGTTACTCCGTTTGGGGCTGCCTGTAAATGACGTCATTATGTGGCATACTACGTAGTACCTACCCAGCTCTTAAATGTTAAGCAGCCACATGAAAAGGAGCCCCTAAGATGGTCATTAAAGTTACTTATGGATGGTTCCTGGGAAGGAGGAGTGGTTTTAAATGGAGGAGCGCTGTAGATGGGAAGCGGCCGGAATGGGATTTATTCCGGTTGAGCTCGTGAAGCGTGGATAGTGTGTGCAGCTCTCGACTCTCATTCATCTCTCTATTCGGCGGTGTGGGTTTCGTCTTGATCGTCCAGTTTGCATCGGTCATACGGTGAATTATTTCGTGAAATTTTGTTAATTTTAATCCCAAATTCACAATGGTAAGTGATCTAATTTGTTTTTTAACTACCAGTTATTTCGTGTAAATGACTAGTCTCACAGTTACACTAATTTGAGTTTTAATTGGTGAAGGACATACTGATAATTTTTTCATACTGCTATTATTCCAATACAGCCCCGTGAAATCAAGGAAATTAAAGACTTTCTTTTGAAAGCAAGGAGGAAGGATGCTAAGAGCGTAAAGATAAAGAAGAATGCCGAGAACGTTAAGTTTAAGGTACGTTGCAGTCGATTCCTGTACACCCTTGTCATCACCGATAAAGAGAAGGCAGAAAAATTGAAGCAATCGCTACCACCAGGTTAGTTATATAGTTTTCATCTTTTTGTTTTTACTTCAATGAGTAGAACCACGCCGACATAAGCTGTACCTATGAGTTTTGAGGAATTTGTTCGAAACTGTTGACTTGGAGTCGTGTTTTGAAAAATTTGTATATAGAAATGTTTTTGATATAAGTGTCGTTTTCGTACATTCAATTAAGGTTTTTTGCCGCACAATTACTAATTGTGCAAAAAAAAAATGTTTTTCACAGGCTTGCAAGTGAAAGAAAGGAACTAAAATATTCATCGGAGGAAAAGAAGCTGATTACTTGGCTCGACGTGTCGTTTTAATATCCATGAAAACTTACAAGTTTTATTTGAATACTAAAGATGTATAAATAAAGTTCTTTACATCAGTTTCTCGAAGAACCTTGGATTTTTGACTATTTTTTTCTTACTCAAGTAAAAGTGCGTTTGAACATGCGGAATGCAATGATTAAATCTGTGTTTTAATTTCATAACATAATAATTGTTAACAATTCCTGGCGTATAGAAACCATTTTGTGAATCTCTTGGGCGAATTCTGGTGGATGGTTTCTCCATATCTACTGCATTAAAGACATGCACCTATTTTAGTCGGACTATTAGCTACTGTACGATTTCAAAACATAATTTAACACGCGGTCCTCTATATGCGTTTTGTTACTATTTTTAGTATTAATATTATTGTACACGTCTTTGAATTTAGTCACGTCATGGGCCTCAATTGGTGTATGTTTTAGACATTTTGATATTGAGATATATCTGCCCCACTTGAACTCCCAGGCAGTATCTTGATTTTTTCAGGTATTGTAGGATATTAGGATTTATTGCAATCATGGATTATTTTTAACTAAAAAAAATACAAAAATCAAGCAAAAATTGGTTCATTTAAGTTACTGCGTGGTATAGCATATATTACATCCGTATGGCCGTCTGCGTTGAAAATCATTCATTTGTAGACACTTTTAAGCAGTAAATTAGAGTAGATAGTTGATATTTTTATTATTTGCATTAAAAGCTAACAAGTCAAAGGTCTGATACAAAATATTTTGTCAATCATAAGTTTCAAACCACACAAACTTTAACACCGACACCGGGTGACAGTAATACGGCGTAGCAAAGTTGAAAACCCTTGAAACATCACGAAGGTTTCAGCAGATTGCATTATTGTGACTACAAACACAGTATGATTTAAAGTAAGCTTCATTACATTTTTCCTACATAAGTAACTAAAATTAACTGTTTCTTTAAACTCACACGATACTACCAGTACCAGCATTGAACTATCACAGAAATTAACAAAACAATATATAATATAATAATAGATGGAAATGACTGACAGACAAGAAAATGTCATTCACAAAAGTAATTAGATGCAAGTCTATTTTAACCCTTATCTATCATAAATTGTATAAGGGCTTCGCTTTTAGATGAACAATCATTCCCATTTTAGGTCATTACAAATTCAATAATTTCAGTGAAGAGATTTATATTATTATCTGGTTAAAAGTAATTAATGCGCTCAATCTGAAGTCATCGAGTTTTAAAAATAGACATATATTAATATTATTACATTTTAAACTCAAGCTTTTTGTTTTGTTTTACTAGAAAAACCACACAATAACAATACATTGAGCTCTAGAATCGCTCTTCTTTCGCAGAAGGACTTGACATGTCAGCTTCCGTAAATAAAAGGACGCTGCGCCGTATACTTGTATACAGTCGCACTTCGCACCAGTCTATATAATAATAATAAAGTCCTTGTTTTGTTTTTCATGTACCTGTACATATAAGTTGTTTGATATAGGTAGCAATTTTGCAATTTATAATAGTAATATATATGTATATACTACATAATTTTTCTCAAGATCCAAATTTTCTGTATAATTATAATACGGTAGCACCTTATTCCGTATCCGTACATAACTAGATTTTAAAATTATTCTTTGATTGTAATATTAACATTAACAGCTTTTTTTTGAACTATATACATCTGCACTATGTTTGTTTGTATCGGTAATCGTATTGTACATGTAGATGCACTTAGTACCTATAACTACTTGAATAACTATATATGTAAATAGTTTTGTTTTAGATTTTTCTTAAAAGCATATAGATTTCTAAATACTACTATAAACACTTTGATTATCATTGTCATTGCTATATACTTTTGTTATTTTTGTTAGCTTAAAATATATATACATTTTTAAATACCTTTTCCCTCATTTCAAGAACCTCTAATCGCTTTTGACATTTTTTTAGCAGGCACTATGCTTCTTAACCAATTATAATTATTGTGGATGAAATAGTTACGTCACGATTTAATTAAAATATAATCAATATATAAGCGAATCAAAATATCAATAC
>JAQFZE010002279.1:0-15009 GCA_034695245.1 Dicyrtomina saundersi | reverse complement strand
ATTTTTTGGTTTTGTCGACCGGGATGCCGGTCGTGAACGAAAATGGCCAGGTCACTTCTGTTTTGTCTTACTATGATGTTTGTAAAGGTTGTAGGACATATTCCCCCCGTACATTTCCCCCCTAAGCAGTAACCCCGGACATTTTCCCCCAAACCCTTATTTAAGATACTAAAATGCTCATTATATAAAGTTATAAATTATGACATGTTGGTTAATAATGTAATATGTCACAAATACAAGAAATAATACTGTGTTGAACCCTGAGCGTGGTTTGCTTAGAAATACATGGACAAATCAATTTTAACATAGAAAATGAAAGCAAAAGAGTTAAATAGTTTTAATCATAATAAAATTTTTAAAAACATTATCACATACGGTTTAGCTACGTATATGTAAGTACACGGCTCTGGGTTCCTCAAGACAGTTACTTACGATGTATCTGGTAGGTAGGTATAGGGAGTATTGTTGTTGGGTGAGAGAGACGTGGAGAGCGGGAGAGTGGACTGGGAATGTAGTAGGGTGGAGGAGCGAGGGACGATGGTAAGGATGTAGAGTCAGAATGTAGTAGAGGCTTGTATTGATGTTGTTCCTGGCTGTATCTTTCTGTGCAACAATAGGATTTGGGAGGCCTAGGATTTCTAGTTCTTATTTGTATTTTTCCTGTCTTATGGCGCCTATGCTAAAGGATGTAGTTCTCTGACTGCAGTTGAAAGTGCAGTGTAACGGGGATGGGTCTGCTTGCACTAGGCATTGAATTACTGCAGGTATTCTAATGTAAGGGCAACGCAGAATAATTACGCGGTGAGAGAGAGTTTCAGTGTGGTGTTGGTCTGGGACTCTAACTGAGTCTTAATCAACAATATTCCTTTTATTTTATACTATTTCTGTTCCAGTATAATATCATTCAAAATCTGATTGCAAGGTTACTTTGTAACTACGTAATAGTATAAGGAAAGAATTCACAATAATTATTTCTGCCAATCTTTGTCCATGAGATATTTTTATATTACATTTTCCTTAACGACGACTTTCAAGAGTCGTCTTTTTAGCTTTAGAGGGTAATTACATAATGTGTATAATACCAAAGTAAAAAGTGGGTGTTACATCTCTTCTCTTACTAAGAAAAATAGAGGCTGTCCTCAGACTCAATACGAACAAGAATAACAGTGATTATAGCAAATATTAAACAATTGTAGATTGTGTGGAAGGATTATATCGAAAAATAAATTTGTAATTATATCTTCATAGTAGGTGTGATTTTAGTGATATATAAGTGAGTATAGATAGATACATAGCGAAATTTGGTACATACACATACACACGGATATAATAATAGTAAAGGTAGATTAACTGAGTTTAGAATATGAAGTGATTATTAATATATATGTATACATATATTTAACTATAATTGTATAGCGAGTGACCGTTATCGTCATGATGAGAGCCAGGTTGTGATTGTTGGTTGTAGTAGAAATAGTTTATTCGCGAATTTGAGGCAATTTTTTGCGGATGTACTCCGCAGTACATGCCGAGCAGTTGATGTATAACTTTGTGTGTGAACATCTCACCGGGAAGCAGATAGTAGGAACGAGGCTTGTGATGGGGTACAATTTGGATGTGACCCGGTCGTCTGTCCATGTGATGGAGTCAAAATCAGGATAGTGAAGTAGGTTGAGGAGTCGGCGGAGGTAGAATGGCACATATAGTGTCGTCACATCTGATGGGGGAAGACAATAGATGATTTAAGTGGCATTTCGCAGGAGATTTGTAGGCACTTCCCGTAGGTCGTGGTCCAAAAAGTCAAATGTTCGTACTTTATGGGGTTTGTCGGAAAAGACATTTTGGCGGGTTAAGTTGTATGATAGGGAGTAGGACGACATTGAAGAACAGATTACAAGTATGTAGGTAGATGGTTGTTGGAACCAAGGTAGGTTGTTGGGACGTATGAGTTTACTTCGGCGGATATGAGGAAAAACGTGAGGGTCATGGTGGTTAGATTTAGGTGGAGTTGATTTGTCGTTTGATTTTTTTCTTTTAAGTTTTAGCTTTTGCTTGTACTTGAGAAGTAGGGTTTTGTATTCGTTACTGAGAGCAATGCTTCGGCCGCGGTTACTATGGCCATAGCGGTTATGCCAGTTTGGGATGTGGTACTCAGAGTTCGCAGTATGAGTAGAAGGCATGTTGATTTGAGTGGAGTTTAGTGCGTACTAAACGAGAGGATGATGTTGGAGGGAATACAATTGTGCGTTGAAGGGAGGGTTGGAGGGGTGATGCGTGTAGGGGAGGGTGGATGATGGGGCAAAATGATGTGGATTAGGAAAATAAATGGGGAAATGGATGGTTTTTTTTTATGTTTTCAGGATTCTGGAGCTGAATGAAATTTTGTTTTTACCATTTGAAATTAAAAAGGACATTGTCTATAAATTGGTTACTCCGATAGTTCTTTTATTCGCTTCAGACTCGTTGTAAGTGGCATTGTAAGAATGCACACCTGTCTGTCAGCTTTAAAAGAATCGGATCAATTTTGGACTTAGAACTTTTTGTCCCTTGGGACAAGGTTCTATTTAAGCTAGACACAAATACGGGTCATGTCCGAATTCGGGGAGGTCAAAAATATGCCTAAAAAAAATAACTTGGAAACAGAAATGATTATTAAATATTTTTGTTTTTAAAAGTGAAATGTTGGTAGTGCGACTACAATTTTAGTGAGTAGGGATAGGGCTGACATTGGAGGAGAATGGTGAGCATGGGTATATGAATAAGGAATTGTTAATAAAAATTATTACTACCAACGTTCACCGGTTCCGTAATATCGTAAGGTTCATTTTCATCCTCCGGAGCTTCCGGAGGTGGAAGATTAGTAGTGCCGTCGTAATAATCTTGTGGGTCTTGTGGTGGCTGATATGAATCATTGACAGGGTCATAGTGGGAGGTATTTGCTTGAGATTTTTGAGAATTATTTTCAAAATATTCGTTTTAGACATAATAAAATTTATGTTCGTGAAATTATTAAGGAACTAGTTTTGAAATTAAGTAATGCACGTAGAATACAAACGATGAACACTTTGCACCGATTTCTTGAGAACTGATGTTACTATATCCTCAATCAGTGTAACTGGTAGACATTGAGATTTCAAGAAATCCATGAAGAATTTTAAAATGGTACCACTAGCACCGATATAAAGTCCTATGACCTGAATATCATCAAGGCCTAATTTTTCTTGAAAATAGGGTATGCATAGATCATAGTGGGATTTTTTTTCTTGATTCACTGACTCTGCTTGATTTACATCGTCTTGCTCCATACTAATTGTTGGATCCAGAATAAATCCTTCTCGCGATTTCTGGTTGTAAACAATTATATCCACTCGTTTTGAGCCGTTGCCAGTACATTAGATTCTTAATGCTGAAAGCTTAGCAAATGAAAACCATAGTTTAAGGTCTAAATGCATGGTGTATCAAATTGTCTTCGTCTGATCTTACAGTTACAAATAGGGTCCACTCTCGTTAGTACGGTTCGGGATAGCTCGGTCTTCATGATATCACGGTCAAATCACTTAATCCTGTCCTAGCTCCTAAGTAATACCCTACTAGAATCATAGCTTAGATCGGTCATAAATAAAGTGCCCTGCGAAATGATAATAATAATACTAGTAATGATTTATTGTCCACAAATAGCATACGTGAAAACAGCACCTTTAGTGATTATTGAATACAGAGAGTTAAATATCGAAGCAGCAGTGAATTCAGAAATAGCAGGGCATAACTAGATTTAAAATTTCAATAGGTGCCAATAGCCAATAGGTGTGATGGATCTTAAGTAAATAAACTAGTTCGGATTGACTGAGGATTCATATCAAATCATTTATCTAGTTCACTAATTTGTTTTGGGCGTAGTTGATTAAGTTGACGGATTAATGCAGGGGCTACAGATTTTAGCTATATATGTACTACGTTTGCAGACAACAGTTTGGAAATGATTTCCAGATCTCGTGGATCAAAAATATTACATACATAAATTAATAATCTCTAAATATATTGGATTTTTATAATGATTTTCGAGGTTTAAGTCCTAAGATTTGGATTTGATCAAGTATTAGTTGGTTGTCTTATATAGACTAAGAATTGAATGATAGAACTATGAACTCGGTTTTCGGTAATAATTGATAGCCATCTTTTTTCAAATCTACTAATTCCATTATTATCGTATAAAAATAAACTATTCCCCTATATACAGATTATATATTCTAATTGAGTACGTATTGTAATTGGCAATAATATTTACATTACCAGTTTATATTATTGGACGTTGTTGCTCGTAGTAACAAAGCCAATTGTTGTTATAATAATAAGAGTCATTGTTGATTTGCAAGTCATGTCAGACCAGCAGTAGGGCGTAACTAAATATTTTTAGTTACCAATGAGTAATTTCAAATAGTAAAAAATGTTACTCGACTCGATTCCAATCTATTTGACCAAGACCACTATTTAAAGGCTGGGAATTTACAATTATATTTCAGAACTTCGAGTAATAATTAATAAGGATCTATCTTAGATTGAACCTGCACGCAGAGCTGTTTTAAATGTAAAGGCAAGCTCCTTGTGAACGAACTCTGAACTCTGAACTCTACTAAGTTCAAGTTCTCTCAGCTCTACCAAGCCAAGAAGTTCAACAATTTCCGTGCTCTTAAATATTTCATTTTAATAACTTAACATGAGTGAAAGTGACATTACCGATAACAACCGCTGTCAGGATGACCCGGACTCGTTAATCGCATTTTAGGCCCTTTGCTAAGTGCTTTAAAGCGTCAATTAGCAGGGTTAATTGCGAAAGAAATTAACAAGTCGCATGGTCCTAACGAGGCAGACAACAATGGCGCGAGATAATGGAAAGCGAAGAATCTGTGAAGGCGGCTTTTTATGATATAGTGTAGTATACTTTTAAACAAATAAAGTTGATATATGTCCAGGCGGACAATTAATGCGAGTCCAGATGGACATATAATACAAGTCCAGGAGGACAATAAATATGAGTCCAGGCGGACCATTCATATAAGTCCAGGGAGACAATAAATATGAGTCCAGGAGGACATTTAATATACATCCAAAAGGACAATAAATATCGTTATAAGTGGATAATAAACCTAAATATACAAGGATATTTTCAATTTTGTAGAATGTTGATTCTTTACTGTGATTTCACTGTTAAATGAAAATGAGATAAATTGTTTATTTACAAGCCTTTGGTAAGGCCAATATAAATTCTAACGGAACGTTTAATATTATTGACTCACAAGGAGTGCGATTTAAAAGAATTGAAAATATTAAAATTATTATTACGCAGAACCTGCCAAAAAGAGATCCCGTATGGCTTGCGATTATGACGGGAAGGAAGACGACGCAGACAATTGCATTGACGATGACGTCCAAGTATTGGTTGACCCACTGGCATTGTACTTGTCGCAATCTTTAAAAACATGGGACGCACCAGAGGAGACGTCAAAATATTTAAATGATTACATGAGACGGGTTTGACGGTTGAGGAGGGGAAGAGCATATTGGACGTTTACCCGTTGCCCAGTGACGCCGAAGTAAGAATAGCCAAAGTAGATGCTCCCTTTTTCAACTTTCTGAAACAACATAAGGTTGATCTGAAAAATGTTGTAAGTTTACTTCCACTAGAACTAATCCATTCTTAAATGCTAGAATCAATTGAGCTTCTTGCTACTATACATGCGACATGTATTCAGGCAATTAAATGAGGTCAACAACTATCTCCAGAAGGCGTTTTGAAAGCCGTCTGTAACGTTATTGCTTTACTAGGTTATTCAAATGCCCAGATGTGCCATGAGCGCCGACGTGTTTTTTTGCGAAAGTTAAACCCGTCGCTAGTTACCTTTTTATCCAAGAGGGATGTATCCGCTGAGGCAAAGGACCTTTTTGAAGAACTCTCTTCTTATTTATTATTATTTGTAGTCCCTAAATATAATTAAGAATTAAACAAAGGCATGTAATGCCTGATGTTTAATTGGAATTATATTAAGGACGAAAGAATAATAATTAATATGCCAACCCACCTCTCTACTAAAGTAATTATTTATGTGATTAATTATTATTCTCTAAGTGTACTAATTCTGCTTAAATTGTTATATATTCTAGGAACTTACTAATTGGGGCTTCCGTTTACTGACTTCCACTACTGCTTATATTTTTACATACATCTTGGTCATTGTACTTGTTACTTATTAGACCCTTAAATGACGAGGGATGTAATTCAGAACGTTAGCGCGGTTTTGTCTGACCATTTTCTTTAATTGTTACAATTGTCTTAATATTCACTTTGAGAACTTGAACTTGGTAAAGTAAAGTCGTGCACTAGGAGCTCGCCTTTACACTTAAAACAGCTTTGTGCAGGCTTAATCTGAGATAGATCCTTAATCATTATTATCCTGTTGTCCCTAATATAATTCCAAATAAACATCAAGCATTACATGCCTTTGTTTAATTCTTAATTAATGTCATCTTGATTTCACTGGAATTAAGAGATCTTGATATTAAAACCGCTGGTTCTGTTTCCCAGATACTAATCATATCTATTCTTCTTACTTGATTCCACTGAAATCAAGTCTTTGTATTAGAACTTCTAGTTCTACTCTAAGATCCTAATAAGATTTATTATCTCGACTTGGACACTGGTCTCATAAGTCCTACAATTTAATTTGTGTAGGAATTCAGGAATATTATTTAGTTTGGGGAGGAATATAAGAACGGCTTATTGGGAATGATAATTGAGTTTTTCTGCGTTTATCTTTTATTTTCTGTATATTATTTAGAATATCAGGTATAGCCAATATAACTTGTTTTCATCTGAGTGTACTTTAATGTAATTTGTGAGTTATTAAAATCAGGGGTTTCTTAATTCAAGTTTGATTGCGTATTTTATTATTGAATGAATACTTATTTTTGTTGACTATTGTTGAGCTTTGGAAAGCGACCAAGATTCTATTTGAGTGAAAAGTGAACAGTGGGAGTAACTATCTGAATCATTGGCGTATTGTAATAACAGTGGCGTGTTTAGAAGTAATGTTTAAAGTTATGACAAAAAAGTATTTGAGAAGTTGACACACAACGTAAATAACATTATAAGCCATCGTTTAAAACAACAATATGCAAATTTTATTGCTGATTAGG
This sequence comes from Dicyrtomina saundersi, assembly GCA_034695245.1. Lineage (NCBI taxonomy): Eukaryota > Metazoa > Arthropoda > Collembola > Symphypleona > Dicyrtomidae > Dicyrtomina > Dicyrtomina saundersi. The sequence goes on along the minus strand of JAQFZE010002279.1, from coordinate 7,818 downwards.
TTTATTATTAATATTAAAGTGAATAGAATGACATCATATTGTATACTTTTTTATATCATTGTATAGTAGACGTAGCGTTGCATTGAAGAATTAATAATTACAGTTGCCTGAAAATATTGTTTCTGAAATTTATACACAACGTAAAATCTATTGCTAGTTGTAATTTAAAACAATAATAGGCAATATACATAGCCCTTTTGATTCATCATTATTATTGAAGTGATCGTATCGTATATCATAGTACAGCATTATATAGTAGCGGTGGCGTTGCATTGCAGGCAGAATAATTAGAGTTGAAGGAAAAACGTATTTGTAACATCAATTGCGTTGTTGGCTATCATTTGAAGCAATAATCATCAAAATTTATTGACTATTAAATTTAATTTTAATATAATTAGAAGTATAACAAAACTTGGCATGATAGTGTTCACATTAAGCGCGAATCAGAACCCTTGACAGCTGAATCGGATTTGTAGTGTGTTACGCTGTTTGTCAGTGGTGCTAGACATTGCAAAAGCTTGGCCATGATTTATTTGAGACCTTAAATGAGTTAAATAATGGTATAGTTTGTGACAAAAAGCGTCGCATAGTAATTATTTGAGTAAAACTTGGGATATTTAGAATTTAAAACTGCAGTTTCTAATTACTACCAAGCCATTGTTTAAATATCTATTAAGTTTTGTGGAAATTTGTGTATTCATTATTTGTTACTATTGCAGGCAAGCAAAGTTGATTCAGAAACGTAAATCGCTATCAATGATGACTAGGAATAATTAACAGCAACAGCAGTTGGCAGAGGAAAAAATAGTAATGTCAGTAGTGATTTGATAGTAGAAAGCTTATTAAATATACCAGAAAATGGAGTAGGTGAAGTTGGTGCCTGGGCAATATTGCTTATTTTAAAACGAGAATTAGTTCTGGAATTAGTAGTAGACCAGATGAAAACTATCACGAGATTGTAGAAGAAAATGCCGACGTATAATTATAATGTTTTAATCCTAGGCATAATAATAGTACAATCGATAGAATGATTGAGCAGATTCTCCGGAGAATGCGTACTTGTGGTTTAAGCAAATGCCTCAAGTTGTTTACAACTGGTCAAATTTTAAGCATTACTTGCGACTTACTTAAGTCAGTAGGTTATGGTAGGCATTTGCAAATTGATCTAGATCAGAGGTTTTAGGATTTTTTTGAGCCACTGACCAAGTTCCTTATGCGACAGACGACTTTTAAGATACGCTAGATCCTACGACACCTTAGGATATTTGAGTTAAAAAAGTGATTTTAAATATGCACTCTGAATATTGCAGACAAATCCTAGCAATAGGAAAGCGGTACTCTAATATGACTGGGTTACTAACGGAAGCATATGAAGTCTAAGGCACTACAATGGACATAGTATCAGGTCCTACAAACTATCGTATTGAAATTTCTATGGCTTATTGATTGCCTTATTCTGATAATGAGCAAAAGACTCACACATGAATCATCACAAATAATCAGTATTATGATAATTCTTAATCCAAAACAATTAAATTACAAATTTTATCATTTAAAAAATACGTGTATTGGCAAAACGGAGCAAAAACCAATGTGCCTAAGCCAAGTCAGGGCACTAAAAACGGTGACAGATCTTTTTAATCTGGTTATCGAAAAAGTAACAGTAACGATAGTGATAGAGGTGGCTTTTAAATTAAGTATAATAAGAAACGCTTAGATAGAGCAGATCATCGTTGATCTAATGTGAGCAATCCGAGCGGATATTGCAACGTTGATAATTGGCGTAATCATACTAGCTTAGTTAGAAGTAGTAAGAACGAATCCTGTCGTTTAGTTTTAGTTATACCAGTCACATCAGGGTATTTTGCAGGTCCGTCGTAGAGCAATTTTGTCAACTAGAGAAACGAGAATCAACTGAGTCGAAATTGAGGACTGATTTTCGGTTGCAAAATTCTGTAGATAGATTTGATCCTTAAATTTCAGCGCTTACTGTTGATAGTTGTTAAACGGTATATACTAAGTTTTCTTTATATCTTATGCCAGTTAAAATGCAAGGCATTAAAGCCTCTGCTTTATTAGACTTAGGATTAGATTATCGTCTGGTTGTTAAATGTTTTATTCATCTTATGAAAATGTGCTTGTTTAACGTAGTCTTTATGGCGGCAGGTATAAGTTCTACAACAAAAACTGCTGATTTGTTAATAAAACGGGGGGGTGGTTCTATTCTTTAGCGGTTTATACTAGTACCTAACTTGCGTAGGCCAATAATCCTAGATCGTGACTTTCTAGGCGTTAATAGCGTTGGTATACACGTTAAACATCAGAGTTGGGCACTTAATAAGTATGCCCCAGAGGGCCTGAATGACTTTAATTCTGAACCTGTAAACATGACATTTATAGATAAATTACAAAGTATGAAGAGCTCCAAAAATTCTTTATATGTTTCAGATAAAGTTTGCGGACTAGAATCTAATTATTAGGACGCATGTTAATTTAATATTGATTATGGTGATTTGATTTCTGAAATAAAAGCAGTGGTACGCAATTCAGATGACTAATAAACTTGTAGATTTATTTAAACCCAATTGATGATTTTAAAGTTCCTGACCAATTCAAACCAGTATTTGAGTATCTCCTAATTGAGTATTCCCATATTATAACCAAAAAAACAGGTTTATGCAGATTACGACTATATGAGATTATTAGAGAAATTAGCAATACGATTATTTGTGCTCCAAGGCCTATGACACCGACAAAGCGAACAACGCTTCACAATATAATCGAAGGTCTATTAAATTTGGACGTCAAAGAAAAATTCAATTCACGGTAAATAATTCTTGCAATTCTAGTCCAAAAGCTTGACACCCCTAAAGACGCCTCTTAATATTGCCTAACTTTGGACTGTATTAAATTATATTTTGTCACAATCCCGGCTTATTGCTCTGTTCCTCGCATAGATAATATTCTAGTTAATATTTCTAAATCCAAATACTTTAAGGGCTTAGATTTATCCCCGGATACATCTAGATTTAAATTAAATTAGAAAATAGATATTAAACTGCATTTTATTGCCTAAATTTCTTTTACCGATACAAAAGAGCTCCTTTTAATGCTATCTAATCTCGCTCTAAGTTTTAGAAAGCTGTAAGTGAGGCTGTGGAAGAATATCGGTGGAAGATCTAACTACTTATGTGGATGACTTGATTGTATGTAGCGATAGTTTAGAAGATCACTTACAGTATGTGGAACTTATTTTAAAGGCGTTAAAACCAGCTATGTTTACAATTAATTCTAATAAAATTAACCGAACCACTACTAAAATCCACTTCCTAGGATATTTCATTAGCAATGAAACTTACATATCAAGCTTAAAGAATCTCGAAGCAATAGCTAACTATGTGGTTCCAAATTCCGCAAAGGATGAAATATGATTTTAAGGTCGTAATGGGGATGGTAAGCTTAAGCCTAATCTGAATCTGAAAGCTGAATCAAGCTAGATGTTTTGTTAAGCTAAATCGGAATCGGAATCCGAAAAGAACAATTTTTATAAGCTTAATATAAATCCGAATCTCAATTTTTACACGAAGCTGAACCCGTTAACTGAATTTTTATGACTTTTGCTATTGGCGTTTTGCAGCACGTTTAATGCTGCATTTTTAACAACTTTAGTTTTATTTTTCTAGGGAGTTAACACATTCGACGCCATTCAAATTTTTGATTTTTAAAACATATCCACTGGCAGTGTAATTTTTTTAAACATTGCGTAAATGGGAATCGTTAGCATTATGTGTCCTAATTTGACTACCTAACTACTATATATAACTAATGGCGCATTTTCTGTTACTTTCTTTGCATGGATTTGGAACATGCTGACTGATTACGGAAAATACAGTCTTAACATTCACGAGTTGGTATCACGCTACAGTTCAAACCGTCTACCCGATTTTCTTTAAACTACTTTTAAACAACCACAAATTCGAGCAGGCAGGTCTGTCTTGTTTTTTTTACTTTGCTCTGATCGACCATTTCTCCAAAATTAGCAGTTAAATGGATCCATGTCAAAACGCATACATGTGAACGGGAACAAAAACGAGTAAAGGGTTTCACCCTGCCCTTTTGCACAAGCAAAACTGGTACTAAGACCACTCGTATTTCTTACCCTTTTCAATGCAACCAGTAAAACTTGTACCAGCGCTACTCCTACTAAGCTCACTCGTATCCAGCTAATTTAACCTAGCTGCTGTTATCAAGCCCACTTGTACCCTCCCCATTCGTTTCAACAAAACTCTTACTAGGCCCAGTCGTACCTGAGCTGTTCCTATCAAGCCCACTTGTACCTCCTTCGTTTGTACTCCGCGTATTCTTGCCAGAAAATATTGTACCTAGCCTACCGTTTTTAGAAGACTGCGGCCACTGAGGTGGTTTTATGTTAATCTTACATAAAAACCTTAATTGGTTTACAGTGATCAAGCCTGTTCGGTGTACGCTTTGCATCCACTTTGTGCCAACAGGGGACAAATCCAAATTTTGAATCATATAAGTATCACAATTTGAATAACAATATTAACTGCCATAGAATTTTTAGCGTATATCAGAATAAAGCAAAACAATTCATAAAATGTAAATCATTTGAGGCGTTTTTAGCGTTTAAAAATACCTAGATTTTTTAACCTGTTGGAACTGAAACAAACAGATTTTGGCTTAATTCAGCTAAGCAAAATCAAAATTCGAATTTTTTTGACTTTTTTTAACTAAGCGAAATCGTGATCTTAATTTTAAAATTTGACTTATCTGAATCTGAATCTAAACCTGAATATTTGATAATGTTAAAAGCTCAATCTAAATCCGAATCTTTATTTTTTGGCTTACCATCCCTGATAAAAACATACTCTTAATAAAATGTCAAGCTTGCATTTTCAAAATTTAGAGCAAATATTTATTAAACAGTGGGATGCAGCTTTGGGTGGCTTAGAGGCAACCTCAATACAAGAAGAGGATGAACTTTCATATCCCGTTTACTTTGCAAGTAAAAAATTTACCTCTGCTCAAAATTTGAACAATACAACTTAGCTAGAACTATTGGCCATCAAATGGAAAGTTCGGAGGTTTTGTTGTTAAACTGAGTATTCCTAACTACCGGTTGAAACGGATCACAAAGCGTTGACGTGGTTTAGGAGTATTAAAGATCCAGTAGGCCAAATTGCCAGATGGGTTTGGGAGTTACAGCAATTTAAGTTTCATTATCATTAACATCTAGTATAGAAAATGAATCCTAGATTATTCGGCAGATGCTATGATTTCTTATTTAACAAAACTATTAGGTATTTGCAAGGAACACTGGATAGAATCGAGGTGTCAGATTAAATAGTAAAGCTAAGCAGAGACGCACTAGTAAGGCAGGGGGGCTCTTTTTACAAATTTGTGGAACCATTAAATAAAGTATGTGAGGACCAAAAGCTTTATTAGAAACCATGGGTACCTGATACGTTACTGAAGCTGGTTATTTAATTTGCCCGTAGTTCAGTCTTATCAGGACATATGGGAATTAAAAATCCGGCGCTTCGCGCCGGATTTGTCGAGTCGGTAGGCCCAAAGTAGATGCTGAGCTTCAACAAAGGCGCAAGGCAATTTATGTTACGCTAAAAGATAATATAAGATTTATGGAAGGTCCCCCACAATCAATTAGACATGTACGAATGTGCGTAGCATGTAGTTTAATATAGCTGAAATTTTTTTATGAATTGCACAATTCACAAATGACGTCATTTCTGGAGGCTTCCCTACCATCAATAGGCCATATATGGAAGTACGTGGCATGTAGTTAAAAACCCTAGAATATTTTTAAGAATTGCATGATTTACAAATGATGTCATTTATGGAGCCTCCTCAACTATCAATAAGCTATATACAAATGTACGTGGCAAGCAGTTAAAAAAAAGGTTGGAAAAAATTTTAAAGTTAAAAATAGGGGTCTCAAAAACTATGATATTTGAAGGACGTCATTACGGACGATCCCAGAATATCTATAACATATATAGAAAAGTCCGTGACATGTAGTTAAAATAGGATGGAAACAAATTTAAAGTTGGGACTAGGGACACTAGAAACTATGGTATTTGAAGGACGTCATTATGGACGATCCCTAAATATCTATAACACGTATAGGTAAGTCCGTGACATGTAGTCAAAATAGGTTGGAAAAAAATTTAATGTTGGGACTGGGGGTACTAAAAACTATGATATTTAAAGGACGTTATTATGGACGATCCCTGAATATCTATAACACATATAGGTAAATCCGTGACATGTAGTCAAAATAGAATGGACAAAATGTTGGGACTGGGGGTTCTAAAAACTATGATATTGAAGATATTGTCATAATGGACGATCCCTCAATATATTTAACATATAATTATAGGAAAGTCCGTGACATGTAATTAAAATCAGGGATGCTAAGCTTGAGCTAAATTCGAAGCTTAAAGCTGATGTAAGCTGAATTTTTAAAAAAGCTAAATCCAAATCCGAAGCTAAAACGGAAAAGTATATTAAACTAAATCCAAATCCGTATCCTTATGCTACAAAAAAGCTGAATCCGTAGGCTGAATTTTTATGGCTTACCATTTCAACTTTGTGCAGGATAGTAACTAGAATTAATTTTACGAACACAGTTGCACTTTTGTAAGGGATGGTCAAAATTATTACAATAATATTAATTTAATTTAGTTTTCTAGTTGAAAATATTTTTTGAAACGGTCTACATTTATCTAAAAATATAATTTGTAGGTTTTTTAAAATTCTAACATTTTTATTTCGTTAAAAATCAGGGCGAATATTTAAAGCTCCAAAAATTGTTTGGAATAATTTTTTTGAAAAATATGAAACTTTGAAAATTACTTTCTACATAATGATCTTTATTATTTTAAAAATAGGATAAAAACTGACGCAGATATTGGGTTGCTTTAGTTGTTTTTAAACTTAGAAGGGCACTTGTAAACAAGCCTAATACACTCGTATTGGCGACATTTTAGCCAAGCTCACTTGTTTTTTGACCACTTGTACTAGCAAAATTCGTATAAAGCAAACAAGCCTACTCGTATTAATGCTACTCGCAACTCAAACCTCTGCCGCTGTTACCGAGTTTACGCATGATCTGCCCACTTGTGAATTGTATTACTAAAACCAACACTTATCCCACTTGGACAAGTGCTACTCTTATCAAGCGTACTTTAACAGTACCAATTCTGTTCTGCCTACTGCTTGTCAGGGCACCATCTGCTAGAGTTTCATCTTAGCCATACTACAATAACAACGTCTTCCCAAGATTAATCAAACATGCAGTAAGCTCAGCACCTACTTCGGGTACGCTGTCGACGAATCACGCGCGAAGTGCCGAATTTTTTTGGCTAAGCTGAATTTAAATCCGAATTCTTCGGCTTTTTTCAGCTTAGCCGAATCCAAATCAAAATTTTTTAATTTCGACTTAGCCAAAATTGAATCCGAATTCGAATATTCGTAAAATTGAAAGCTGAAGCCAAATCCAAATCTTTTGTTTCTAGCTTAGCATCCCTGTTTGAAAGACGTCATTAACGGACGATCTTTCACAACGTATAAAGAAAAATTTCAGAGTTGCTCCATTAAACTACTAATTGTGGAAAAAAGATTATTGCGATCTCAATAAAAAAAATAAAACACACGTCCCTCGCATTTGCAAGTGTTTAAAAGTTGTTCTAGTTTAACCGGTTTAGAAATGCAACGTCCAGCGTACAACTAACTGGAGGTAGGAGAAACAGACATTTTGTCGGTTTTTATACGTGACCG
>JAQFZE010002278.1:0-15010 GCA_034695245.1 Dicyrtomina saundersi | reverse complement strand
CATGCGCAATGAATTAAAATTAAACTGAAAATAAATGAAAGGAAAACAAGAAATGATTTTCATCCGTAGTTGTAGTCACATTGGGTAGGACATAATTTTTTTTATTAAGATTCGTTTTTTTTTTGTTGAGTTTAACATATTATCATCTACATGATTTACCTGAATATGTACACATTCGTAGATTGGAAGCAACTGTGTGTAGTGTATTAAATACAAATACAGTAAGTAAGCAGACCAAGGTGCAATTGGAATTATAAGGTATGGATCACAATAAACCTTATTTTTTTTTTTACAATTTAGTCTCTATTTACAAGTAATACATGATACACATTTTTTTTATATAGATAATTATCATCATCATCATCATACTTTTTATTTTATTGGAATTGAAATTTAGAATTTAGCTGAGAGAGAAGGAGATACAAGATAATAATGATACCGTGACAAATTAGGTGTGTACAAAGCTCACACATATATCATAATAATATACATTATAGCAAGTAGTTGCAATATTGAATGCATTGTTGACTCTGACTTCTCGTCCCTATCTCCATCCCCCAAATACATTATTATTATTTCGAATATTTCAATTCGAGAATCCGTCACGTGTAACTGTAACTATATAACTTTTTTGGTATTTAAAAGGAACGTCAATACTTAGTATTGTTTTTTGTTGTTATTGTATTTGTTATTACTATATATATTGCATACATTCTAATTTTAGACAGTGTATAGCCATATAGCCGTGTAGTTGTAGGTAATTAGTAAGTAAAGCTGATCGTTTGGTAATACCATCAACCTACGTACCGGTGCCGGTACCGGTACCGGCACTGTGACTGTATGCGGAGACATTTACCTATAATTATTAGTGTTACGTTTAATGTTCCAACTTATTTCATTGCATTGTCTTAACAATAAATAACAAATTACAACTTGCAATTTACAATTACATTAATTATTATTGCAATCACAATGAGCTGATTGTATTTTTATATTTTATAGTTTTGCTCAGTAAATAGTACAAATTAAATGTAAATGTAGCGATGACCATAAACGTATAATATATGTATAGATAGCTTATACAGCGACGATGATGACGGTTCTTACGGTTACGGTTTACATTTTTTTTTAAATGCTCACTTTTCAAGGAGTGGAGATTGAGATGATGAGAAGACTGATGCTGCTCCTGCTACACACACTCATGACTGATTGACGTTTCAGAACGGAACATGTAACATCTTCAAAATTTGAATTCGAATTAATCAAAATCAAAAAATTTAGCACGGCACTCTATCCACAAGAGACTAACAAGTAGGATTTGAAACAGTATATGAGAGCTCTCCGCGCGTCCATGATTTATGAGTCAGTCAGTGTCTCAGTCAGCATATCAGCCGTCATGTAATGTAAGTCAACAATAACATATTTTTAAATGAATCATTCCACAATAATAATAATTATAGTCGTTCATTTACATTCTTAACATAATAGAAAGAGAGGGGCCGGTGCGAGAGCGGGACGATGACAATGCTTCTTGTTGTACCTCATAGCCAAAGCCACACAGATCAATTCCAAAATGAGAATCTTCATCTCTCTCTCTGTCTGTAGAAAGGAATGGGCAGTGGATGAGGTTGAATGCGATTTCAGTGAGTAATACTATTATTATTATTTTTGGGGTGTGTAGTATGTGTAAATCAAACCATGTATGTACTATGCTACACAGTGATTGGATTTTTTTTTTTGAAGATGTGACTGAGCGCTGAAGGTGAACTAATCATCATTACTTCAGATCCGCTACACTTAGAAGGTATAGGTAATTTGTATGAAGTTATATGTTAGTACTGTGTATTTTAGCTACAGGTCCTGTCAATCACTGAGTTATACTGAGTAGTGACGATGAGACGATGAGACGACGCTGCTGTCTAAAAATAAGTTGGACTTTTGGACTTTTTTATAGACATATGGATTCGAATTTGAATTTAGACTGACATTTAATATATAGGTTCGATATCCATATCGCTTTTGATTACGTCACAACAGCCAGTCACAGGGGGGAAATTAAAATCAAATTTAAAAAATCAACAAAAGTTTTACACTGTGGTTGCAATATCGACTTTGATTTTTAATTTAGCTTGTTCTGTTTCTGTTTCTGTTACGTTCACTTGTAAGTAAATTCCTTTATTGTATGTAGGTACTTACACTACTGCATTGTGCCGTACGCTTATTTTGAGCGTCTATCCCATCCATGTTTGACCCATTCCCTCATTCGTCATCGTCATCGTTAGTTCTCGCAACTCTTATCCGAATCTAAATCCAAAATCAAATCCAGCACACTACAAGGACAAAGCCGCTTATCTGCCCCCGCTGACTTAATTGATCGAACTTAAAACTATAAGCCAAGCCCCGATTTACAACAATGGCTCCAGCCCTTCTCCTTTTCATTTTGACAGTAAATCAGAGGATAACATTATTGCAACATTGCGTATATAACATGTATACCGGTTTTGGTATATGTGTAATTATATACTTATCCTAAGTTTTTTGTGTGTATAATATTAGTAACTTTAAAAAAATCCATATTGACGAATTCATTGAATATTGAATCACGTTAGATAGAGATCTTGTTGCTAAATTTAATCTCATAAATTATTTTTGTGTTTCTACAGCAGATGCCTTCAATTTGTCTGATTTAAATTTCGAATTTGAACTCAGAGAAGGAACAAAAATGCATGTATATTTATTATGTATATACTCGTTAAAATTTTCTTTTTTCTTTTTATTTTTTGTCCTCTTGGCTTTGGCTCACATGTAATTTTTATTATTATTATTGCATGATGATTTTTCTTTAAATTAATAGAAAATGTAAGTTGTTTTTTTTTCTTCTTACTAATTTTTTTTAGCGCTCTCACAATTATTATGGTGTTTATCGTGACAAAGAAGCTGTTCCTGTATGTATTGCGTTAGCCTAATAATCATAATTGTCTTATTTGTAATGAATTTTTTATATCGCTAAAAATTTTGAATTTAGTGTAAGTAGGGTCTCTATATGCTACCACACCACCTGGGGATTTTTATATATGCACGTATAGGTATTAATATTAATTTTAGTATCTAATAAAAAGCCTGCCTCATCAACAGCCAATATCACCTACTGTAGTCTAAAGTATATAATATATACAGTCAAGCACATTGAATTATGTAATGTATATAATAATTAATAATAATTTTATAATAAGGTTAATATTTTTTTTTTGAACTTTAGCTTATAATATAATAATTATACATAATAAGTAATTACAGGTTAAACACGAACATCGATTAATAATAATATATGATGTATTATTCTAAGGAAATTTTTATTTTTGTTGTATGCTACATTATATATGCACACACCACCGCACAACTTCAGATGATAACTCTGGAGCTATATATATATTAATAAGTAATAAGTAGCGTAATTAATATATATTGTAATTATTCCATATTAAATTTATTATATGTATAGAATAATATGGAATTATAATATATGTATAATAGAATAATTGTAAGTAATTCTATTATTTCAAGTTTACTATAATATAATTATGTATAGTATTAATTTTTAATAATATAATTTCTGCTCACAATCTACAAACTACACGACATTAGTATCAACTATGTACAGAACAGAGAAAAGATTGAAGAGATATAGCTCTAAAAATGTGTCTAGCAATGTATAGTTTTTTTTTCATGACGAATACGATAACGATTGCACTTAGTTGTTTTTAGTTAATTATAATTCAACAATGCTATTTTATATATATATGCATCGATTATTTTCATATAATATGAAACATCTAGGCATAAAACATAACATGTACAAGAAAACTATATAGGTAGGTAACTTATTATTTATATAGATGTAATACTGTACTCCACAATGAAAGTATATACGTATGTAAATATATATAGCTACAGAATCTATGACAATGAGAGGCATATTATTATGGGGGAAAATAAAATTGGGAAAGTAAAAAATATTCCACATAAAAAAAGAAAAGAAAGACATTAAACAGCACAACACAACACACGCTCATCATAATATAGTTTGACCAAGAATGAAATGAGAAAAGAAAATATTTTCCTTTCTCAATATTTTTAAGCACTTTTTCCTTGTGTAGAGACAGATATATTTTAATTAATTATATAACTTATATGTATGTATATTGCATTCTGGATTATGTACACTTGGTCTATCTGTATGTACCTTAGTACTATGACGCATGTGTTATCAATACACAAGTACCTACGTAGAGTGTACACACTACATGCCTTCATAATAGAAATCACATAGATATTTTTTTGACTACAAATCAAAAATTACTATTAGTAGAAATAACTTGTCAATAATACAACACAAATATAAAAGTGCGAACATTGTGTGTAACGAATGACAAAAAAGACAAAAGACTCTCGTCACGTGCTACACAGTTATAATACGAATAATAAATACTCAAAAAAATACTGACAGCATTTTTTTTAAAATACAAATAAAAACTCGATGATTCATTTTCCTTAATAATATATGTATATTATCCAAAAAATCCTTTCTCACAGATACTTGACAAAAGAAAGCAAGCATACAGACAGATTCAAATACCATCCACTTTTTTTTAGACTGATTTTCACTTGACAATATTATTTCATTCCATTATTCGTTATATTCGTTTATAATAATATGAGTAATTATATTTCAATATCCTATATATATAGTCGTATGAAATAATTAGCTCCGCATACCTCATACAAGTAATTAATTAATTAAGTAATTAATTTTTTTTTTGTAAATTTTCTTCAATCATTTCCATCATCCAATAATTTCCCCACATAGTAATAGTATTATAATGCATATAGTATATGTAAATATTATGTAATTCTCTAATAGTTGGATTTAGATTTTTGGATATAATATAATAGGAGACTATTCATATGCATTTATATTTCAATATAATAGTATAATAACAAGTCTAGTATAATAACAATATGTTGTAACTAATTTGCATGTTTAGTTTTTAATATAATTTTAATTATTTAGTTTTAGATTTTTAAAATTCCCTCCATTAAAACTCATTCTTATATCTTTATTAGTGTTATTGTTGGTTATGACATGTGAAATGTGAGTAGTTGTAGTTGTAATTTGTCTACTGTTTTTTTAACAGTGATAACTTCTTTGTTTTGTTTATTCGAATATTTCAATTTATTATTATGATTAGTAATTTTTTTCCAAGATGTTGGCTATTAGCTACTTTTTAATGGAATCATTAGAAGAGTAACCATCAAACTATGTTCTTGCGCTTTTTTCCTTTCGTTCTCGTTTTTTTAGGCTCATCAAAATGACAAAAAAATGAACTATATGATGAGTTATAGTAAGTTCAATTTGAGTCTATACATGGGATTTGATTACTTTGAAATTGTTTACTGATATTCTGTCATATGACTTCCTATAAACCTTACTGCACTCCGAGTCTCTGGCCCTGGCCACATAATAATAATTGAATAGGGAACTTTATTTATGATTTGAATTTGAGGTTGTTCATTCCTATTTGAATTGTGGACTTTGGAGAGGATTGCACATCCAGTGATTTACATTACTAAGGACAAAGACAAGACAGAAAAAATGTCTTAAAAAGTTTGAGAGTCCAATTTATTGGGCTGGCCCAAAATATACATAGTTTCCTTCTGGATATGAGGGAGTCAGTCTGTGTGGATGTATGTAAAAACAAATGTGGATGGTGAAAGTGCAACAAATAAATATATATGTTTGTGTGTGTGTGTGTGTGTGTCGGCCTATTTTATGTGCTGAGTAGTAGAGATAAAGTAAAGATGTGATGTAAAATAAAAAAAAGAGAGAGAGAGAGAGACGATCATCCCCTCAATTTCGATTCTATACACATGGTGTGTACTACTGTGTACCCACATGGACTGACTAGTAAGCTACTATATAGCTTCCCCGTATGCCGTATGTTTTTGCATATGTACGTGATGGTAATGATGTAGGACCACTCAAATAATTTGTGGGCTTATAAAAATGTCAAGCCGTGACTTTTCTTTACTAACTTTTTTATGTCAAGGGAAGTTTAGTGAGGCTCCTCACATATGCACTGGCTACCATAGACAGTCATTCCATTCCCCTTTCCCCTTTCCCTATAGAAAATGTGGGGAAAAATTGAGTTGGACTTATGGAATTCCGAATTGGAAATAATGAGAGTACTACACTGATAATCTTACAAAATAAAATAGAAACATCTGTGTGTGTGTAGAAATTTCATGAAGCAGCAGATGGAGCACTCACATAATTTGTGTCTGTCTACAGTGTTTTCCCCCACTCCAAATACTTTTTCATATTGATTCAAATATTTACATTAATTAAAACTTACTTTGGTTTGGTTTCGGTTTTTCTGGGCTCACTCAGAACCAGCCCAGGAACTAATAATGATCGTTAGCAATGTTGATTTTGATAGGGTGAAGGAGGGCATGGGACAAAGTTAAAATTCCAAGTAAAAGTACAAGTATAGAAGTAGACAGACTCCAGACTGTGAGACAGCTACTACACAACTTGTGTGTCCTTCCCTCCATCCCATCGATCCTCCCATCCTCCGCGTGTAATGAACATAAAAACAAACTTGTCGTCTCTTTTACAGGGAAGAAAAGGGAAGAAGATGAAAGGGGAAACCAAAGGTTGGCTGTTGGCAAGGCATTGGGACTCAAGCTACAATTTAAATTATGTGAGAAACTTAACTTAACTCTCTCTCCTCTGTTTCTATTATATTATCCAAAGTACAGTACAGCACTCTCTCTCACTCAAACACACACACACACACAAACCAATGCCAAGAAGATGAGCCTTAAAAACTTTAACGAAAAGACCCTCTCACTCTCTCTGTCTCTCTTTCTCTATTTCTCTCCTTCTTTTTTTTAACGTACGTAAGTTTGGACAAAAAAAAAGTTCATGCCACCATAAACTTTTCCATCGGATCATCTTTACATTTTCCAAAAAGAAAAAAAAATCATCTTACTTACGACCAACAACTTACTTGCTGTACTTTAAACTATTCCAAGACAAGGGTGTATAATAATATAATACTCGATGAGCATATTATATCGAGATGAGAGATGAAAAAAAATTTACTTGGCCACTGCCACTCTTCCCTTTAGCTTTCCCAATTCTATATTCTAAAGTCTACAGACAGATAAAAAAAACCCGCAGAATTCAATGTTGTCGTGACGAGGGCTGTAAGGTTGACAGTGGGATTTTGAATGACTTGTGATATAAAATAAAAATTTGCAACATGGGGGAAAGAATATAGGAGACAAAAAAGAAAGGAGGTGATATTATATAATAGAATGGGGAAAGTATATATGGGGATACATATATGGGACCTTGATATCAGAAGGACTCCTATCATAGTCATAGTAATAATAGTATAGTAGGATTGGCAACCAGGCAGTCAGAACTTGATGTACCTACTTACCTACATAGTTTAGTGACTCGACTTCAATTTGACTTTTTATAATAACAGAAGCCATACGCTCTCGATCCGCTCTCCCATACGACCTATTCCATTTCCCTATATGATCTGAGCGGCGGCAGTTGGGACTATTAAAATGAAACTATATAATATGATAGCTGGATATGAAGAGGCTGAAAAAGAGGAAGGAGGATCTTAAAAGGAAGAATGAGAAAAATGATAGAAGATTGAGAATTAGCTTGGGTCGAGGTCGAGGTTTTTGTGGAACGAAAACCATGGCCACCACCACGGTGACGGTGACGGTGACGGCGACGGCGACGACCATGTAAAAAAACAAGAGTAGTTAGTGCCATAGACCGAAACCGGAGCGAGAGAGAGAGACAGAGGGTAGGATAAGGAGCTAGGACCAGTGCATGTCTAGAGGATAAGAATACCGGAGACGTTCTCGTCCACCCTCGTAATTCCAAGACGGAGATAGTGTGAGTTATAATAATATGTATAGGTTAAGCGAGGTTGAGGTTTTGGGGTATTTTTTTTATCTCTGGAGGCTATGATGATTTTGTGTGTGTGTGTCTGTCTGTATGTGTATGTGTATGTATGTGGATTTGTAAGGGTAGAAGTTATGCGTAGTTAATAATAAGGATGATCGGACTCCCTTCTCCTTTCATCCTCTCTCACGAGCGATAGTGATGATACTGATGATGATGCCTGGATCTGGGTCTGGATCTGGACCTGGACCTGGGATTGATCTCTAGACCAGGTGATGGAATAGAGTCGAGGAGAGAGACTGAAGACAACCGCCCAATGACACGAAAGTGGCAAATAACACCGGCACAATCAACACTGTCCACGTCCTCGCTCTGGACTCAAAGAGGGATGAGACACCATTGCACGCATTCTCATTACAGCAAAATGTTTCAAAGGATCCAACAGCTGCAAAAAATAACATTGAATAACGGTCACAAACATTTAGCCAATGGGAACGTCAAAACTCATTATACCTATTAACACAATGCCAAATGCTTATCTCCACGTGTCTCTCCGGGAATGCCATCAGTATGAAATAGCTCTGCCATATGGCCTAAGGCCCACAGCATCATCGCCAACGCCAATATTAGCCACTCAACTAACTTGTAAAATATAAAATCTGATTGTGAATCTCATAATATAATTATTACAGTAGGTACTACGATTATTATTATCTCCCTACCACACTGTTATTATTACGCTAGTCATCCTCTACACTCTACAGATTTCCCAGACCACATTTTGTAGGCTAACAATCCGAACATTGGAGTGTATATGCGGTCGTGGAAAGTTTCCATAGGCAGTGAAAAGATAATACCAGCCATGTGACATTTTCAAAACAAAATGCAGAAATTAACATCTAACAAAAATTTGAGAAATATCCAATGGGCGGAAAATTATAAGTTATCAATTGTATTTTGTCCGCAACGTTTTTATTATGCTACCAGAATATTTTGCATCTTTCTTTTTTCGACGTAACTCCGCATTCATTTACATGTGTAAAATTTTCTGACTACTCTTTTTAAATAAATTTTTTTTGAGAGTATAGTCACTACTGCTTCTTCAATGACGACACGTAGTATCCATTTCCATCTCTTTTTCTGATTACGTCAGAGTCAGAATCCGGAATCAGAATCAGACGACCAGGGTTTTATAATGAAAATTGGAGTGGGATTGGAATTTCGTACACGAGCGTCTAAATGGATTCGTATGATAGAGAATAGAGAGAACATACAAAAATACCAACATTTTCGTATTAGAATTCTCAATCCGAGTCATAATTTGTATTTGTAGTTGGAGCCGTAGCCAAATAGCTGTGATTTAGTCATACAGCTGCCGTTCATTTGTGTGGCTTTTTTGGAAAATACCGCAGAGACTCCTGATGAAAATTTAGAATAATGCGAAAATCTTAAAATTCTATTTCCGAGTCATGTGTAAATGATATTTTCTCTGTTCACCAAATAGCACCTTCAGCTGAATAATTAATGAACACATTGCGTGCATTATATGATTGCGCTGCTAAAACTCTGGAAGTGAGATGTCTAGGATGCCATTCAGGAGTTCAGGACATACATACACAGTGTGACTCCTCCATTCTATCCCAACGCTCATGTATACGCACTGTGTAAAAATATACGAAATAGGATATAATAATATAAGCTCTATATTTCTATTATGATGACATGGACAGTCAGCTTTGTGGGTAGGTACATACTTCCCCGCAGCTCTTTGAAGAAAACGGGACAAAGACAAATATAGAGAAAGTGCAAAATTTGAGCCTTGCTTACTGAAGTAGTGATAATGCTCCGAGAGCGCAGATCAATTTCTGTCAGCTCAAGAATTTCGTACATTTCACAAACCACAGATTTTGAGAGAAGAGGAGAAAGTCGACTTTCATGCCTTCCAGTTACAACATTAAATGTAATGCACGAAGTCAGGCGTCACACGTTCATCTCAAACTGCCTTTCTCAGCTTTCACTCCTAGCGCCTCCTCTCCCCCGCAGACCAGATTAGACCTATATACTTTATTTCACTGCACCTTCCATTTGGGGGGCGAGGATTGGAGTTTGGAATTTTGGACCCTTCTAACTGCCCTCACCATCAACTTTCTCTGTTAGTCAACATGGTATTTGATATAATTAGAAAAGACGGGCATGAAATATGCTTCAAATCATTTAACTACTTCCCATTGTCTCCAGATTTTAATCTTTATTTTTAGAGTGCCATTTAGTTTGTACTCAAATAAAACGTCAGGGTTCCCTGCCCCAAACATTTATGTCCTCCTCTCATCACCATATTGGCAATAGCAATGCATTTTAATGGTAGTGGTAAATGGTCCCTTGGCAGCGGAACGAGCCAGAACGGGACAATCCTGCCCTGCTTGCATTAATTTTTCTTTATTTCGTTTCTTTTACGGGAATAATAAGACGTTAGCAGCAGAGTGCTGCGACATGTTAATTGAGATTGTGAGTTTCGAAGGAAAATACTGGCTAAAACAGGCAGGTTTTTTTTATGTCAGTCATAGCAAACGAATGTTATGAATATGAAAATAATTTGCAAGGAATTTGATGAATTATGATAAATATCTAATAATCGGTGGTGGATTTATAGCTTAAATTATGACAAAAACTGAACCTTTAACCTCTGGTCTGACTGTAATATGCTACCACCCTTTTAATAGTGTTCAAAATTCAGCACAGTAATTATTGTGGGCAGGGAGATTGCATTAATGATTGAAATTTATGAGGGGACAAATTATAAATCTAAATGAATTCCCTTCCTGCATGCTACATCCGAATGTCAAACTACATACATTAATAATTAATTATAAAATATTGAGCTTACTTCGCTGCGTGCATCCAACTTCACATCCATAGACATTGATGGCGGGTCCAACATGTTTGGTACAATGAGTGCTGTTTGAAGGACAATCTGATAGTTTATCATGGGTCAAGTTCGGACACGGCGTGACCGAACTCCCGAAAGTGGTGTACAAGCCACATTGGTAGCACTTGATAGAGTTTACATATCCAATCACCACAACTGTTCAAAAAAACAAAAAACAAAAAAACATGATTAGTAAAATCGAATTTTATTTTCGTTTAATATAAAATTTTCAGATTTTCAACACCAAGAAGTGCACACATATCAGTAGTGCGATTTCTACTTTGAATTTCAGTTTGTGATGCTATGGGGCTTGCATCTCCATTTATTCCGCCTGCAGCCATTCGTTCATTACCGGTCCTATTGTGATAATTTTATTGGATATCTTTTGTGTTCATTCTCGCAAATGATGTACTGCTGCCGCATATATACAGCCCCAAGTCCCAAGTATCCTGGTATAATTAATTATTGTAATAGATAGTAGAGTAATGCGGGTAGCGTATATAGAGCTCCAGATATAATTTTCCACATCTCGTTCCTTGTCACACGCACCCATTACCCATTTTGCAAAACCTTGGAAAGTTAATGCAGTGGACTCAGAAAGGAAATCAATTTCATGTTTCATCGCCTCATTAATTTCCGATTAGTTATATAGGTATACTTCCAAAAAATATCAAATTAGTATTGTGTGACCGAGATAAATTGCTATGTAAATTTTAAAAGGGATATATTTTGTTCCTGTCTCCCTTCCCAAGTGTTTCTCCTTTGTTTCTGTTGATTTTCTCATTTGAGATAACAAAAGCTCGGAGAGCCACTAAAAAGGCTGAACAACTCAACCACTCTCAGAGCCACGCTGCCTTCCCCGCTCCAGTCCCATTTTCTTAACATTGACTTTTGTGTATATAATCCATTAGTAACACTTTCAAGTACCTACATCTTTTGTTTAGATGCTTACCAACCAAACCCAGAATAATCTCCCTGAACAATACCCAGACAAAAACGAAAGGGAAACAATTATGGATAAATAATGCCCTTTCCTTTCACTCTAGAGTCCTGGGGTTTATCTGTATACGACATATATGCTTAACCTATGTAAAACTAGATAGGACATCTTAAAGGATATACAGGCATATGGGTGAAGTGCGTCTCCACATTCAAAAAAGACCAGTGACCAAAAACCCAAAACAAAATCCAATTGGAGTGTCAGACTGTTTTTATAGTTTGTCATTTTGGATGACGAAGATAAGAGACAGGAGAGGATTTAGACAGTCCAAGTTGTCGTCTTTACTTTTCCATCCTACATTTCCAAAAGTTGAAAAATCTTACTCCATTTATATTTATGTATACGTCCAGGTACCTACAACTACAACAACAACAAAAAAGGTCAGGAAAGTTCGGCTTCCGCGTCGCCGTTTTTACTGGCTCAGGCCTACGTGAGTCAAAAGTAAAACTACAAAGAAAAGCTGAGCCTGGTTTGATCTGGTCTGGAGTCTGAAGGGGGCGAGAGAAACTTTACCTTCGATATTATTAGTGAGTTTGAGTTGTTGCTGCAGACTCTAGATAATGGTCCAGTACAGCGCTAGTCTTGCTATAGCAATCCCTCACGGACTGAATTTATATAGAACTCAAGTTAAAGTTAAAGTCAAACCTATATAATATATAGGTACAAAAAAAATCATACTTTTTACTGTCGACGGCTCCATTCAAACCAAACCGGCGAACATTAAATCCAAATTCAAAAACCAAAGTCAAACCACCAAATTAATCTCTCTCTCAATGACTCAATGCTTAACCCGAAGAAGAAGGAAAAAAAAGAAGAGAGAATTATTTCGACTATTTATTTTTAAAGTTTTAGTTTCCTGGAGGGATTTAGAGTGGGTGGAGGATGGAATATGTAGCAACCTACCTACAAGAAAATAAACTTCTTTGGAGGACTCAGAGTCAGAATGAGTAGAGGAGCTCAATACAATTGTAACTACAAGATGTGAAGGAGGCTTTTAAAAGATTCAATTCTTTCTCACAGCGATACTCTTCTCCTTCTCTGCCTCCAACATAATATATCCTACCTTCTTGAAAAATGCAGAAGAAGACGGGTAAAGGCAAAAAGCTTGAAGATCGAAAAAATCGGATTTGGAATCGAAACATATAGGATTAAGAAAGGTAGCATAGTAACGGGAAAAGATGGATTGATCAGCTTGAAAAAATTGGTTGTGTCGGTGTCGGTGTCGGCCTCGATCTCGGTCTTGGCCTCAGAGTCTGAGTCTGGGTCTTGGGGCAGAAAAGATTAGAAAATCGGGGAGAAGAGAAAGTGAAGGTAGCATTTCTCGGTCCCAGAACCAGACCCGGACCCGGACCCATAGACCCGCTCCCGCGGTCCCACTTTCAATCTCGGAGGATCAAATCATGGAGGCTTTCTACTACGCTCCCTTTGCATGAAATTTCTCTCGATTCCAAATGATTCTTAACATCCTAACCCCGTTGACTAAAATATGTGTGACAGTCCTGAGTTCTTGAGACTTGAGACTCGTTCAATTCAGAGGCAATAAATCTTGTTTTACTTCTTTATTTACTGTACAAGGGGATAGGGGTCGAGGAGGAGGAGGATGAGGAGGAGGAGGGGGGAAGGCTCAGATGGGGCACCGGAGCCGGAGAGCCATCTCATCTTTAAGCCGTATATTCAGAGCCATTATACGTGATTCATTTCTACTTTCCCCGCTCTTTCCCTACTCACTCCTGACATAAGTAATTTCTAATTACTAAACTGCCCTCCTTGATTCCGTCACTCTATACATACCAAAGCACAGGTCTCCGCACGGAGGAGCAATATGTAGCGTGCGTGCAGTTAAAACCTCTTTCACCACGACGTATGTACCACCCTTTCCATGCAAGGAATTTCATCTGATCGAATGGGAGGGCCTATAGCTATACTAAATGTAAGTCCGACAAGACAGGAAGAACTATTATATATAGTTACCTACATATCTCTGTATCCATATTCTGTACACTTTGTTCAGGTCGGGCCTCGCTCTGTACTTCGGCTAGAGTTAGATCACGATTGCGGAAGCTGTATCAAGGCATGAACTGCAACAACCTACCTACCTACTTGAACAGGAGGATTTACCCATAAGCTGCCGATCATAACATGATTACAGATATATTCAAGGGAAACACTGGGCCTCTACGTTTGGGGTTTTGGGCCAGCGGTCTTTCGTCTATAGATTAGAGAGGAATGAGTATCTGTAAGGTTATAATGGAATTTCGAGTTTGAGAGCTTGACCGCATATACCTAAACTAGATACCAATGTATGTATGTACCATTTATGTGCTGTACATAAATGCTGACTGACTGCTGTAGCTATTACGTAGAAGCTATATACATACGTACAGTTTTGAAAACGATCAAGCTCGGCTTCGAATTTCGTTTTGGTTTTTCCGAGTTATTTGATAGCTGTTCAGTTCATATTGAAGAGGATGTAATGTTGAATCCATGAATGTAATGTAATCTGAAGCTGCATAGATTTCAATATTTCAGTGGAACAATAATCTCTCCCCATGAATAGCCTCATAACATCGGAAATGTTCGAATTTAGAATCAGTGGTCGTTCCTTATCGGTATATTATTATGGATGTAGTGGTCGTGGGAGCCTGAAGCTCTTGAGCTGGACTCGGTCCAGTACGAGTAGGAGCATCAAAACCGAAACCAAAACCAAAACCGAAACCGAAACCCATACCCATACCAGTACCAGTACCAGTAGTACCCGCTCCAGTCAATACTCGCGGGGCGTTAAATATGATCCCTGAAGTTTAAAAGAAGTGGCGTGTAAATGTTTGAAGCTTTGGACTCTGGACCTGGAATCCAATAACCATAGCGAACCATATCTCTTCTCATGGCTTTGCTGCATGTACCTACCCACCTACCTACCTACCTAACTACCTACATGTCGGAAGCAGTAGCAGTAGAGCCGGGCAAATTCCATGGATAAGGATGAGGATGACTATCAGTAGCCCCATTATTTTCTATCTGTTCAGGAACTATGAGAAGCTCAACTCAATCTTAGTACCAAAGTCTTTTATTCAAATAGTCATACTTTACA
>JAQFZE010002277.1:0-15011 GCA_034695245.1 Dicyrtomina saundersi | reverse complement strand
GAGGTACACGTATATAATCTGCACAGACAACTAATAACAACATCAACAAAACCAGCCATCTTGCTTTTCCCTTTGAATTTCCATCAGCCTCTAAAAGAATATTATGCTGCTATGCATTAATGCTATATGGGTTTGATTTGCTTGTTTGTAGACTTGTAGCCGTACCGTAGCCGGTGCTGGTGCTGGTGATGGTTCTGGTGCAGTATATGGCAGCCTTGCAATTTTTTTTTGCACAATCAAATTACCATTGTCATTGCCAATGCCACATACATACATAATATGCAATCATATACTAGCAAGAACCAGCATTGCAATTTGCACACAGTGCATTCTGCAATGCCATCATGCTTCGTCTCTGCGGCTCTCACTAGTCAGTCAGTTTAAGGTAGGTATGTACCTATAGTAAGTACATTTACTTCAACACCGTCACCGTCACCGTCCATGATGTAGGTAGTACATACGATATATACACTATATGTTTCACTAACAGTGTACGACCAATAGTAAAGGACGCTCTATGCTATATAATGTAATTATTGCAAAAATTCAAAAGTTTTTTGCACGTCTGCTTCATTCTTATGCTCTTGTTCTTCCAGGCTCTTTGTCCTCGCGGAGCTGCAAAATAAGCTATCTTGTGTAATATATTCCATCTCGCACCATATGGTCAGCCTCATCTCCAAATCTCCATTCTAATTACAGTATTCTATTAGATTCATTATTATTATTGGAAGTTGCAAAAAATACTCAACATATATATACACAAATCCAAAGGTTCTGGTCCTAAATTCTACCATGCAATGCAATGTAATGTAACAAAATAGTCCCAAGAACCAACATGGTTGAAAATTGTAGAAAGACAAAGAAAGGGCGATGGAAATTTAAATTTGCGTGTAGAAAATAGGAAGAAACTATACAAAAACTTCATCTATAGCTATAACTATTTATTTATATATTGTACATAAAATACAAACCCTTGCAGGAGAAGCAAAATGGTCAAATTTGAACGTTAATAAATGATAGATTGGCCATTTTGCTTCTATGCACAAGTTTCCCATGTAGATGTAGTGAACTACATACAACTGTGTAGACTATGATTTGAATACGATGATTTTAATTTTCTAAAGTAAATGTGTGTGTGTGTGTGTGAAAAAAAAGTCAGAGAAGAGACCTTTCATTTCCATTCACTATATCCATGCTACGCTATACAGTACAGTACAATACAATGCAAATACTCATATCGCGTAAGCTTGCCATTTGGCAAATGGCGAATTGCGAGAGAGAGAGAGAGACAGACAGATATATAATGTAAAATTCAGAGTCTGAGTCTGAGGTTGTTTCTTGTTGTGAATGCTGTTGCTTGGGCTTGGGCTTGTGTTGTTGGTGGTGTGGTGCTAATGGCCCCGACCCTTTATAATAAATACGGAGAGCATTCTCTATTCGTCTCTGTCTGCAAAATTTCGCTTCGCTTGTAAAAGTATTCTTTGTAGCCTCGTCGTTCCTCGTTCCTTTGCTTCGTGTTGTCGTTCGTGAGGATAAATGAAAGTAGGTAGGTACGAAATACGAGGTACCTATGCAGCTATGCAGAAAATATTATTATAAGAGAGAAGGAATTAGAGTTTTAGTATATAGAGATGGAGAGAGACAGACTGGTTGACTTGGCGTTGGGTGTTGCATATATTCGCAAAAGAGCCTCACTCGTATCCCCATTACATCCACAGTTCACTCCCAGTCAGAGAGTACCTCAACTGCCTCAACACGCTTTGTAGTTTTTGCAAACTTCCACTTCACACAGCGGCCAAGTACAACAGTCATACAACCCACCACTTTTTCGCAAATGTTAAATGTACCTCACTCACTCTTTTTCAGTACCTAAAACTAAAACGTATACTATTGTGGAGCTATGCTGTGGTGCTGGTGCTGGTGCTAAAGCTTAAGCTACATGTACGAGCAATAACACACAACACAAAATATACACGCTTCTAACATACACTATTTTTTTTGCAATATTATATACTTATATATACTTGTAGTCTGTAGTGCAACGTATTGTATGAGTCGGGAGTGAGGGCGACGACTTCTGGGGGATCTGCCATAAATGACGTCATCCCATCATGAGTCAATCCTCCAGTCACGCAAACAACTCACTCAAGGTAGGTAGGTAGGAAGTTTTCCAAATGCTCAACAATATTGGGCTGGCGACGGATTGTGTGGGTGAACCCGCTGAATCCTATCACAAGTTCAGCTTTCTCACTCAGAGAGTCACAGAGGCTCTTTTGAATTCTACGCAAAAATTTGAAATATATTCACTAATATACAGATATACTGATATAAGTATAGGAGATATAAAATTATGTTTTAGTTTTGAGATGTTGCATATTATGTACTTAGTAGGTGTGTAGATATTTACACTCGAAAAAACACGGAATTCGAGAATACTGTTGCAGACCGTACTGACAGAGACTGTAGAGCATGGAAAATGGAAATTCTTATATTCGTATAAAAATATCACATCATAATAATATATATATATAGTGTGTTGTTTGTATTTTTGTATTTAGCACATGCCGTGTGTCATACCATACCATGCTAATCCTTCTATGGACTGGCTATATGGTTATGGTTATTATGTAATGCCATTTTTGGTTGTGGATAAATAAATGTTTGTATTTTATGCATTATAGGGATATTGATATAGACAAAATTAATATGGAACAAACAAACAAAGACTATACCTATACACTGTTTCCTACACTTCACAGTTTACAGTTTACGGACGACATGCTTTACTTAATGCAGGTAGACAGGGATTTCTACAAGAGTCAACTGAGCTTTCATATTAAACTTCACTATGTTCCCTGTGCTCAAGAATTACATTTTTATCGCCAAGAAACATTATTTACTTGAAAAACAAATGAAGAATTAAAATAACATTTTTATAACATTATTTTAGTTGCATAATATGGAACTAATAAGGCAGGGAACTGAGCATGTGGAAATCATTTATAGAAAATAATAGGGCCTTTGCCTATACTACAGAAAAAAGTTTTAAAAAGAATATAATCCCTACGATTACGATTTTACGATTACGACTTTAGGATACTACACTTATTCCACATATTGTATACTCAATATATTTTGCAAATTATTATTTACAAAAATCATTGGCAGATGGGCCTGATCGCCTCATTCATACTTCTTCAGAAAATAAATGCTGGTTACACTGATGTGGTTTATAGTATATAGTGTGTCCATATACCTAGTTAATAGTACCAGTTGTAAATGGTTATGAAACGAGTAAAATAATAGGGCAATCATATAACCATGTTACAATTTCTGCAGAGTCACACATTTGCGATTTGCTTACGCATCAAATTGTATAATAATAACATTATAAGTAAATAATCGTCCATCGTCCATCGTCCATCCTAATAATTACTAAACTATATTATATAGACATGGACGTCGACTTCGGACGTGGAAACTAAACAAAAGCAAATACCTATAGGTCTCTCCTGTCTCTGTCTCTGTCCTGTGCTGTGCTGTGACTGTGAGGTAGGTGGTAGCCATTGCGCAAATACGACCTACAAATTAGTCAACAATCTACAATAATATTTCGCGAATAGCTTTTTGTCTTGAATAATATCGTGAACACGAGTACCTACGCAGTTCTGCACCATCTGGTTCTGGCTCTGGTTCTGGTTCTATACATAGATAATTCATATAACAGATATCGTACTTAAAAAATGCCTTAAAAATTCGAAACTGTGTAGAAATGGAAGATTTTACGTAGATTGTAGATAGTGAACTATTTTTTAAAGGGATCAACAATCTACGCACATATAGTTTTTTGCGCATTTGAGAATTTGTCTGAATTTGATGCTTCTATCCTTTCAAATTTTTCAGCATATATTTCTGCTAAACTTTGATTTCCCCCTATTTTTCCCCATTTCAGTAAAAAAGACGTACGAGTCACATGGGTACCTACCTACGACCTACCTCTACATGTACGCTGCAGGTACTGGTACTGGTATCGCTATCGGTATCGGTATCTGTCCATAACAACAATAATAATATCAATACACAAAAATACTTTGATCATGCCAAAGCTGGAAACATTTGGTGCACAAACTACATACTTACATAAGAGCACCTACAAATACAAAAGACAATTCCCTACACCAACACCGAGACCGAGACCGACCCGCCATCACAAACACCTTCTTCATTTGTTTCATCCTCTGTCTCTCTCTCTCGCTCGCTCTCGATCTCGACCCTTTTTATCTTGTGGAGATATCCAATTTTGCAATATATAATACGTAATACTACAACCTACTATCTACTATCTACAATACAACAAGTAAAATGTAATTCCAACTCTCTTATAACAAGAACTACAAAGATATTTGTACATATATTCCCTATACAGTCTATAACAGAGCTATAATGTATAAAAGCATCGCCCGTACATATATTTAAAGAGGCACGTGAATATACTTACACGCTATGATCCTGAGATACATCAAAAGTTTTATTATAAAATATAAGCTATAATACTTTTGCAGGTATTGGATATTTCTATATATCACAAGCTCTATATAGACTATAGCCCCATTCCTATTCAATATTCATTACATACAGTATAGTTAATCGCTATAAGTAGTTGATAGTAGACAGTAGACATATAAATTGTAATCGTGAAGACAAAATATGATACTATAGATATGCACAATGATACAAGAACGAGAACGAAGAGAAGCTATCAGTAATACCTAATACTCCTTCACTCAAGTATAGCTAAGTCAGCCGAGCCGATGCCGATATAATAGGCTACAGGGAAGCTATATAACCATACAGATATACACAAGGCTCTGGTTCTGGTCTTCTGCTATGGTTATGTTTAATGGGATGGGAATAATGGGACGATCAAGTATATAAAGTATGAAGTTAAGTAGGTCGTGGCGGAGTTAAAATTTTTGCCAGTCAAGCCAGGCCAAAGCGAACGTCAAAGGGAAAGGAAAGCTCGCATGCAAAAAAAACACACACACACATACACAAAAAGCAAACCATGCCAGCCTCACTCGACAACCCTTTGAGCCCTCTTTTTCGCGTACCTACTACCTACTCACATTTCGCATTCACATTTCGCATTATTTCTGACTACTACTTTAACTTGTTCGTCGTTGTCGTCGTTGTCTTTCTACTTCTAAAACTTCTACTTCACAGAGCTGTGTCTGGCTCTCTCTCTATTTCGTGTGTCTACTATCTATACTACAAAAGTGCTATGCATATACCTCTATGTATTTTGCTTTAAATCCCTATCCTATCGCTATATACCTCACAATATACAGTCCCAGTCTCTCGAGACAGAGACTCAGCCTACAACTTATAACAACCAAAACACATTATATAGATATAACAGTAAACATAGAAACACAGACAATTTGCGACTGCTGACTGCTGATATTATTGCGAATTCACGAATTACGGCTTGCGAATAATTGCGAGAACGGCGAACATAATTTTGAGCAAACTGCACTGCACTATGCTGCGAAAAATTTATTGCAAATTTCGAGAGAGAGAGAAAGAGTTGGAGTTAATATCAGACCAGAGAGCCTTGTCTCTCTCCTAATGGGTGTACCTACGTAAGTAAAAGCTCCTCGTCGGGATTTTTACACCCATAGGAACTACAACTATCCATGAGTGTTCCTTGTACTGACTTGTATGTATTTGACAGCAGTTAAGTTAGTTATGTCCCCCATGAGTGGGAGTGTGTTCATTCTCTCTCGGATGCTAACAAATAAAAGAGGCTATGCTAGCCGAAGCTATAATGATTTCGCGAGAGCATCTCTGCTGCGAGTCCTGCTAATAAAATAGTAGTACACGAGAATTTTTATTTTGTGGGCCACGGAAATTATATTATACAGAGAGAGAGAGATACACAAGCAATATATTATATTGTAAATTGTAAAATACGGATCTGATACTATTGCACAAGTACAGGAATGTTTTTTTGGCCGAGACATATTAGGTATATGTGTGTAGTTAGTGTGGCATTGACCATGTCTACTGCCTATACTGTCTCCCATTTAAATATATCCACTACAACGAACTACCTATTCCTATAGGGAAGAGCGTCCGCGCTACACACATATAGCATACGGTACATTATACATTATACACCTACCTAATTAAATTATAGCGGTTTCTCCTGTAGTAACAGAGACAGTACAGTGTATAGATACAGGAAAATCATGAATTAAATATTGAGTGTGTTTTTTATACATATGATGGGAACATTAATATAAATATTATAGCAACTTCTCTGCAATATCCAAGAGCTTCAGAAATAACTACTCTCATACAAAAAGCACACACACTATAATATACAAAGTAGCAAAAATGAAAGGTATCCTCCTCAAACAATTTCTAATCCACATACATAAACATATGTACGCAACACACAATATTCCAAACAAGAAGAGTCAAACCAATTCCAATTCCAACTCCATTTCCAAAACCAAAACCGCGCGAGAGTGTGTGTGTGTGTGTCTGTGTGTGCCTGTCTGTCTCACGCACTGAGAGCTTCTCCAAACTCAAATTTAAAAGTTCAATAGTTCTATACGCTCCTACTTACAGGACATGTATTTTAAAATTTTGAAATAAAATACTCTCGAGTATTTTTTTAAAATTACAAGTCAAAATTTGCCATTCAAATATTCGCAAAAAAAACAAATATTTAAAATATTCAATCAAAAAAAAATCTTTCAAAATCGATATCGATACTGAAGTGATACTAACTACAGAGTTGATTGGGCTTGCAAGTGCAGAATCCCAGCCCAAATCACACAATCTCTGTCATCAGAAATTCAGCTTGAGAATTTTATACAGCTTTTGTTTTTTATCTTTCGTATATATTTATGGCTAGGGCTCTGCTAGTGGTGTTGTGTATATACGTATAGTGTCACGTCAACCCAAGAACAAAAGCTCATAAAATAAATTAATTCTTCATCTTTTTTTTTCTCCCGTTCCCATTACTCGTCCTGTCCTGGCCCTGGATCTTGTACTGAGAGTACTACTACTCCTTCTGATGTGAAGTGTGTGCCATGTGTGTGTGTGTGTAGAGACTAACGTCGACGTGGACCATAAGTGTGTGTGAAACATTTTTGGAGTGTTATCTTGGAAAATTGGAAACGAAAATGAAGATGGAAAAATGGTATAGATGTATTAGTAGTGTGCCAAAAGTTTATATAGTCGAACGTGTATAGGTATATATATATAAATGAATATAATTAGGATATATATACATGTCTCTGCATATATCTCGCACTACCTACCATGTACACACAGTATATAGTAAAGTCAACAATTTTTTGTGTAAACAGAATGGGTCAAAGACTCAAAGAGACTCCCTACTTGACTACTACTACGACTACAAGACTACGACTGGGACCGCGATGATGGCCATGGCTACGGCAAAATGCAATGGCTGGAGAGATCAGACTCAAGTCTCAAGTCTGACGTAAAACTATAAATACAATATATAGACATATCTACATATGTGTAGAGTCTATATACACATAGGAGGTTTGTCAGTTTCCACTTCCACCATTAGAATCCACTATATCGTCAAGAATAATACGCAAGATTGGCCTTATAATTATCTTTACATATATGGCTTTACTCTCGGTCCGTCGGTCGTCTCGCACTGTGTGGACTGTGGATTGTGGATCTTACATAAAATACCCTTGACGATGACGATCAGGACGGCTATAGCAACTGAGTAATGGCAATGGCGGGCGCCAAGAAGATATGATGTGAGAATACGATGTGACAATTTAATGCAAAAACTTGAGAGAGAGAGGGAGAAAAAATGGGAACAGATCACCAAGCATTACATAAAGCAAAAAGGAACTATTACTCAATAAAATAAAAAATCTTCACGCAAAAAAAAAAATTGTGAATATGCACCATCGCTCCCAGTGGATAAAATAGGGCAGAGATTAATGAAAAAAGTGAATGTTTATTCAAATTCTGAAAGTAACTTTCCTAGCAGCAACAAAAAAACGTACTATGACTTACACTTCAAACGTTGAAATGAAAATACTGAAAGAAAAATGAATACTATTATTGCATGTACTAATATTCACATTAAATTTCATGAATTTTTGAAAAATAATGAATAAAATTCAATATTTATATTTTCTCTCAAGTTTTTTCTCTCGCATATATTTATCATTGTCATAGTCAAATGTCTATGACTTGGACTATGAGCACCTATAACCTCTCCGATCTTTACATGTATTGTTCGAAATTATTAAGTTGACTTTTTGAATTTTTATTTCATTTCTCTGAATTTTATTTTTCGATGGTACTTTTGTTTTTTTTACGTTTTCGGGACTTTTCCTGGTTGTGGTATGTAGAGTGTGGTTGTGCTCTGTTGAATTATTGAATTTTCGAATTTAAATTTGTACGAAATACAAAAAGAAAATGTAATAAACGCAATGGACTCCTCGCACAATGTTCAGCTCAGAAAAATATAAAAACCACGAACCAAGAACCAAAAGAAAAGAACAAAAAGGAATAAAATATAAAATGGATAAAGAGACACGAAAACCAAGGAATATAAAACACAAGTGAATGTAGTCCTATGCCGTATAATATAATAATATATGTGTCTGTAATTGTGGCTTGTGTGTGTGGGGTCGTACATATTCGACTACATCTCTCCTTCCTAAGTTTAACGTGCTTATTTGATTTTGATTTTAGGATTGTCGTACGTTACCATTGACCTCATACATTTTTATGGATAAGGATATACGACAGTTTTGAAGAGTAAATCAAAATTGAGAGAGACATTTTCGACGTTACTTTTTTTTCTACTTATTTTCTCTCTCTCACTGTGTCTACTATAAATTCACGAGTTGGAATTTTTGGTGTTGAAAAATGGAAATCCTTTCTTCATTTTGTGTCCACATATATTCCATACACATTTTAGCACACATTGGTTTTGAGTTTGCTTCTGGTACTTGTATAAAAAATACTTAAAATAAGTTCGATATTTTTTCACCATACACCAACCATCCACATGGAATATCTTAGCAGAGTTCCTACAGTGAATATTCGGATATATTGCAGAAGCCATTGTACTTTATTATTATATATATAAATTTCATTTCACGCTTTTCTTCCGAATTCGAATTCTAATGTACTTTCATGATTTCATGTGTGTGTGTGTGTGTGACCTCCGTGATGTGATTTATAGTTTGTATTAATATAAATATATTTCGTGTACACACGAACCTACATCGATGTACCTACGTATTAACGTGAACAATGTTTGTTACATGGATGCCTATATGAATCCATGAAAGGAAGAAACATATTTTGGCCCAAAAGACATTTTTATCAGCAAATACACTCTTGTCATCGTCATCCTCATCATTATCATCATTGACATCGTCATCTTTTCGTTTTCGTACATATACACATGGTTGATGTTGATGGAGTTGAAGATTTCATCCACGAATCAAATACCATGTCATGTCATGGTGGAACAGAACAGCTTAGTGGTGACGGCGACACTTTAAACGACGATGTAATGATGATTTCATTGGTTTGGTGACAACCACATTCGTTTTCGTTCCCTTTTACACTTTGAGGTTCCTCATGAAAATAGATTGTCGACGTCGATACCGATATATGGACTTCCACATCGACATCCACCTCGAAAGCGGTCTCACAAATTCGTAGCAGAAATAAAAACAACATACATAACCTAACATAATAATGTATACTCTTCATCAATGTATTTTTCCATTTCGAGAACCCGTTCAGTCTCGACTCTGCCACTCCATAAGAAAACTAACACACAAAAGTAATATTTTATGCAAAAGAATGAATAAAAAAGGGGAAATGCACCTTCTATGTTCCAAATAAGACTTGACTCAGAATGAGAATAAAAATCAACGAGCCGAACACCGCCTACCCCCCCTACATATATACACATACATGAATGCATTCAAGAAAATTGAAATGGGAAAAAATATCGATATCCCCATTCACATCGAAAATCGAGATCAAGACAGGAATCGGGTAAAAAATATCTCAACCGAGGAAAACGAAGAAGTAGAAGAATTTTGAAAATCAGTCAGACAGAATTTCACACAGTGCGTCTCTGACACTGTGTCTTCGTCGTCGTCGTCGGTCGTCCTTTTCGTGAATCCGTGTGCAACATGTAGTCAATAGTCAAGATTGGGTTTTCCTTTTGATCTGGGTTGTTGTCGTTGTCATCGTCGACGATGTGAGTCTGACTTTAGTGAGTGGAGTTCAGTGGTGGTGGTGATGGTGGTGGTTGTGCTATGTTTTCTGGTTCTGTTTCTACGGCCACGGCGGCGGCGGTTCTCCTCCGTGTTTCTACAAAGTGCTATAGTTCGCCAGTTGCTAGGTTGATTTTGATTTTAGTTTTTTTTTTCGCGTGGGTTCTCATATTCCTTGAACATTCGTTCATATATTGTATGGGGATGATGATGTATCATTGGGAATGGTATTGGCTCCCATCCTCCTTCGTTCGTGGTGGTGGTAGAGCAAAAATACAGAAACACAGAATACCTATACAGAGACACACAAGAAGAGTATAGTACAAAGTGGGAAAAGTTTTTTTTTCTTCTTCTTCTCCGTTTTTCTATTCTGCTGATATTCCATGGAATTCGACATCAACTTCGAGGACAGTGTAATATAATGTAATGTGATGGTGTAGTGTAGCGTAGCGTAGCAACTTGAGTCTTGAGGCAGTAGTACATAGGTTCAGGATCAGACTAAACTGATTATATATATATATTGTGTCTGGTTTTGGTTCTAGTTTGGTCTAGTCTGACTTGCCATTCCATTTCCATGGCTCTGTTCTATTCCATGGTACTTATACGAATACGATCCCAAGTACTTCTTCTACAGCTCTAAACACACACACACACATACACATAAAATATAACCATATCATACCATACAAACTACTACAAGCTATGCTATATTATACTTGTCTTCTGTCTGTCTCTCCACTGTCTGTCTGTCTTGACTGTCTGGAAATGGAATGTTCTGCGACTGGAACAAAAAGGATCCACAATCTACAGAGAGACTACGACTATCAGCAGAGCTATAGAAGAACCAGGAGAGAGTTTTGTACTGCCTCGAGTTTTCCTTTTCATTTTCATTCTCTGCTTCTTCGACGAGGACGAAAACGGCCACGGTGACGGTGACGGTGACGGCGTCGTCCCAAAGAAGAAAAACAAGGAGCAGGACGCGAAAAAGTATCAGACGACTCCTTTTGGATGGTTCTCGTTTTGGTCTCCGGCTTCAAAAGAGATGCGAAAAGTGTATCAAAATCAAGTCAAGAAGTACAGCAGCAGAAGAAGACGAAGACGAAGAAGAAGAAGTGGTACAAGAAGTTTAACTTTGCAAGTCTTCAGTCTTGAGTTTCATTTTCAGTTTGAGTCTTCTTATTCTTCTTGGGTCTCTTGAGTTCATGAGTTTTGGAGTGAGGGAAAAAGCAACCACGAAGGAAGGAAGGAGAAAGGCTTGAGCCACTTGCCACTTTACTAGTTCTTCGCTTGAGAAGAAGCAGAAGAAGACGAAGACGAAGACGAAGGCGAAGGCGAAGAAGAAGAAGCTGACGGTTTTTGCTTTGCTCAAAGTATTAAACGGGAATATGAAATTTGAAAAAGAGGAATAAGAAAATGAAAAAGATCCTTTTCCTTTTGCGATTTCGCTATTTGTTAGCAAACCCAAGAAGCTAACGTTAAACATATATAATATATAATATTACGAGTTCTTCTATGCTACTCTTCTACACGACGATACTCTGGCTGCTGCTGTTGCTCCAAAGCTGACTGGCTGTCTCATTCTGGTCGAGGCTACTACGCTGCTGCTGCGGCTTGATGGCTGTTGTTAGGAGGATGAAAATAGCAGGTGCGGTAGTGTACGATGGTATAGTTGGTTCTTGACTCTTGGCCACGGTACTCCTAGACTCTTCACTCCGAAGAACTCCCTACTACTTACACACACAGTCAACATTCCAAAACTCTTTTCTCTATTCTTCCATCCATTATATTAAATTTTTTTTACATATTATTTTTTGACGATCGAGGGACGAACCAGAGCCAGAGAACAAGAACGACCAAAAGCCAGAGCCAACAGCAACAACGGACACACGGACAGGTTGCCTTCGATTTCTATTACCGTGTCGACGCCGAGTTTATCTTGTCTTGACGATACAACAACAAAAAATCCAAAGAAATCTCCTCTGTCTACTTTTCCACTGCTACTAGTCATTTTTTTTCTCTTTCTCTCGATCCATTCCAGACTCCAGACCAGACCAGGCCAGACCAGACTCCAGCCTGTACATTAAGCATACAAACAACAGAAAACTAAAGTACGAAAACCAGTCTCTTCTCATTATTATAGGCGTTTAGTTACTGCCACTGCCACTCTTCATTTTCTCGTGTCTGAAACTCAGCAAATGATTTTCTACACTCTTCGAACAGTCTCCAATATCAACTCCAAAATCAGCCACTAAATATAAAAAGTAACTATAAATACTAAAGAAATAAATAACCGAGAAATAAATCAAAATCACCTGGAGAGTCATCGTCCACATGAGAGACTGGGACCACGATGCGCCTATATAATTACATAGAGGTAATTATAGTATTTCCAGTTGTATAAAATCAAACGTCGACAAGATCCAATCCTTGAAAAACAAAGTCAGAACAAAAACAAAATCCAAAGCTAATCAGCTGGAATTCAGAATAAGAAACCAAGTCGGATCAAGTATTCAATATCAGAATCATCATCATTAGTGAAACTTTGGAGAAACTTTTGATGTTCAGTCAGTATATAAGTTAAGATAAATACAAAGACAAAGGAATATTCTAAATCAAACTATTATTACACATAAAGCTAGACAATTTAAATTGGTTTTGTTTTTAATATTTTGTTAGTGGCAGTATTTAGGCAATATAGATTTTAATACAAGTAAATTGACTCTTACATGATTATGATTGTCTTCCAAGTTTGGTTCCCGGGAGGTAGGTTGTTGGCCTTTTGGACTTGTAATCTTCTAACAAGAACAAAAACGT
Source organism: Dicyrtomina saundersi (assembly GCA_034695245.1). Classification (NCBI taxonomy): domain Eukaryota; kingdom Metazoa; phylum Arthropoda; class Collembola; order Symphypleona; family Dicyrtomidae; genus Dicyrtomina; species Dicyrtomina saundersi. Next base: position 1,881 of record JAQFZE010002277.1, on the reverse strand, counting down.
GAATGACAGCTTGGTTGTCGGTCTCGGTTCGGTCTCGGTTGTAAAGTTATTTGTACAGTCTACCCGCTATACCATTTGACGTTTGACTTTGGAATTCTCTCACACACACGTCTTTCACAACTCCCTATAGCTCCCAGTTCCAGCTGAGAAAGGGGAAGAAAGCACTACTTACATATTATTATCCCGTTCCCATTCCTCCTGTACTCACTAACGATAAGCCGAGTACGAAAATTAAAGACAAAATGAGTGGCAGCGGAAGGGATTGTCTAGTCAAGTGTTGAAAAATAAGAGAGACAAAAAAAAAATAACGTTGAGCTGTGAACGTCGAACGGATTTCTTTGTGATTTCATGTGAAGAATAATTTCTCAGAATAAATTAGGCAAACTCAATTTAATTTACTTACGGATATAAACCTATGCTCACACAGACTCAACTTATGTTATAACCATTTTCAACTATCAACTTTTGAAAAGTTGTACGCAATATGCTTTATAATTTGATATATTACAAATGAAAAATCTGAATACATAAATATATTTTTTCTTTTGACCTGACTTTGGCAAACCTTCTCAAATTCAAGACTACCCACCAAAAATACCGAAACCGAATAACAAGAACTATACTACTACTGACTCCCTAGCTTACAACATACTTGACTTTACTGACGTGCTGGAGTCGCTATTCAGTTAGTTAAAAGGATGATCATGTATGGTTAATGGTAAACTCAACTCACTTGTGCTTCCATACACTGAACCAAACCCGAATCCCTTATGTGAAAATTCAATTAAAACTACAAACTATATAAACTCTTCTTTCTCTGTTTGACTTCCCTTCTTGACTGCTTTATTATACTCCAAACTAAAGGCGAAACTGAGAAATACTGAAAACCGAAAACTAAAACGAGGAAAAAAAATATACTGAGAAATCCTAATTTTCTGTATGTATAATGCCGATATATACTGCATTATATAGAAAAAAACGGCATATGGTATACTGATATTGCTCCGCTCAAGTTTTAAACATTACAAAAAGGCTCTGCAATACTTTACAGTCTATTAAAGAAACTACTGACTGGATAATCTAAATCTAAAATATTGTATATTTGACTATTGGCTGGATTTGGATTTTGTATTTGACTTCTTGGTATTGAGACGGCAGGGCTTTTCGTGTGTCTTATGGGACTAGGAATCGGGAAATGAAATTTGATACTTACAAAACCGCAGTTGAAAAAGAAAACTGAATCTGCCTACTGAGGATAAACTTTGAACGTTCGAACAATCACTCACTATACCGACAACCGTTGTCTCTCTTTTAACTCTTTAAGTATTTATGTTCTCTCGTACAAATATTTTATGAGTTAACATTCAAGATACTCGTCTGGGTTGATTCTAAATTGTTGGCATACGTGAAAAAACACTTAAATAACATTATAGAATTACATCGACGCAAAAAGTGAACACAAGTATAGCTGTATTATCAAATACCGATTCAAACTCGAACTGATTACGAAAGCCTTCAAAACTTTCTTCATTTTGTGTTCGTGTAAGTTGATTCGTCTTGTTATAAACTTTTGGAAAAGTTGAAAATATGAAACTGATTCAAAATTTAAGAAGCCAAAGTAAAAATTAGCTCAAATAGAATGTCTTGACTAACGGAACGCTGCTTTGACACCGCTGAAACTCCTTTTCAAAAATGAAGAAATACTAATGGATAAATAATTGAACATAATTACCTAAGTACATTCACTTTTAGTGAATTTCAATACGAATCGCAGTCGAATTCATCCCAAACCACTCCGAGCCTCCCTGCGTGGGTAACCGCAGGAGCTATGAGCAGAATTAAAGAATAATATTATTATTTGATATGTAATACATGGCACTG
>JAQFZE010002276.1:0-15013 GCA_034695245.1 Dicyrtomina saundersi | reverse complement strand
CCCCCCCCAAACTATGCATTCACTAGCTGCACCAGCCCATTCACAAGCAGCCGGCTTCTGACCATCCATTCGAATCCGCCCCTGAACCAAGTAGATCTCAATAAACTTGCAACAGCCAGTTCCTGCAGAATCCACTACCTTATTCACGCGAGCAATCATTTCATTCCTAAAATGAAGAAACATTGCCTTCGACACCTTCTCATTCTCAGCGATACCCACCAGTCCAATGAGAACGGAGTTCTCATTGCTAGGAGGCACCAGACAGCCAGTTAAGCCGTCCACAAGTCTTGACGTGCTGGGACCCTGATTCCCAGCGCCCTTATCGAACCCAGCATCCTTACGTTGCAGTTCATTTTCCGCGAGATCCTGATCCTTACAGGATCTCTTGGAAGCTGCCTCCACAGGAGAGCCCCCTTATCCCGTGATAGACAAGGTGAAGCTACCCCCAGCTGTTCCACCCCCACTGTTCTGAAGAGCCCTCTTCCTCTTCTTCTGTTCCTTTTTTTTCTATTCTGGTAGGATTTCTTAACCTGAGCCGGGCTCCGAGTGTCAGGGTTGGCAGTTGACTTTATAGTCGACGAACGAACAGAAACCATGAGTTTCCTGGCAGCAAAATTGTCCCCCCCCCCCGGTGGTTTTAAAGGTGTTCCTTCCCAACGACTCAAGCGGTAGCTCAGGTCCAGATCCTTCCTTGAATCCCTCATTTGTTTCCTTCAATTTCAGATGTTTGACCTTATTAGTAACACCCCCCACCCCCTTGACCCCTCCCTCTTCCGTCACATCCATAGCACTAGTACCTGTCCCCCCAAGACTAGACATAGAAGTAAAAGTAGAGTCAGAGTCATTTGAGTAGTCACCCAAGAGAGCAAGTCCTACCTCTCGGAAAACCCCACCCATCCTTTTACCCACTGTAGCCATGACCTTAGCAAAAGCTCCTTCTTCCAGCCCCTTATCTAAAACATTGTAGTTCAGCACCATACAATACGGAACTAAATCAATGTATACAGCAGAACCCCGACATGCAGGCCCAACATGGCGCCTTACCCTAAAGCAGTACCAGATACATAGCCATGGTATAGCCATGTTACACACGAGAAGTGATGGAGAGTACATACCAGACTCAGTATTCGATGACACACACACTAACAGTACCCATATTACATACAGTAGACGAGTGGCCCAACATCCTATACTCATGCACCAGCCAGTTCCACATACCCACACATTGTGTACACTGGGTGGCTCTAAATATAACATCCATATGCCAGAAGGACATAGTTCTCTGCAGCGGCCTAACTCATATACACATTATTTGTGCGAACTGGGAGCCACCGCCATATACCATACCATTCCAGTCACTACTTACGTAACCACAGTTAAAAAATAGCATCATGCAAGGAATAGTGCAAAGGTACCATGTAACTAACCGTATTAAACTCAATACAAAATAAAAATCTAGTAAGACAAGCAGAAATTTCAAATCGAATTTTGAATTCCCGCTTGTTATTTATTTCATCACTCAACAAAAACATGCACCTAAAACAACCTCAGTAGCGATGTCTAAATAGCGACGGGAGTGCCATCTAACAACCAACCGACGAACTAATCGTGTAAAATTTTAAGCGAGAGGAGCCGTAGCAAGGTATAAAGAAACCAGTCACCAGCCCATCCTATATATTTTAAACTTTACTACACTACAGATATTTATATTAATAGTAAAAAAACACCCCCATTACCACGAAAAACCCGGGTATCGGACACAAGAGCCATTACCTGACAAGACCGCCTTACTCTCCTGTTTCTCCAGAAAATTCTCCATCCTGACTTCCGTTTTTTTCCTACTGACACACAACACAACACAAAAAAAAGAATTTTTTTTCCAGACTAAAACTCCGCACGTCCTTCTCTCACGAAATTACCGGCAGTATGTATTACCATTACCCAGCTCGCCAACAGGCCGTCTCTAACAGATCACCAATTCGGACATTCTTAAGACTTTCTTTCTTACTGGACTACAAGATCGCTCACTTGGTACCGGTACAAGGGATCATTTAATATAGAAACAGCCTACCTCCAACTACTTCAACGAGATGCAACACCTTGACTGCACCGTCGACTACGCTTCCATTGACTGTTCCGAACAATCCGGAGGAAGTCTTGCCAATTGGAGACTAAACAGCAGTACTCTCGTCTACCCATCCCTAACCACTTCAAAATACTCAGCTTTTAAAGTACAAGTTGCCTCATGTTTTTCTATTTGTCATATCATTACTGCTCATTACAATGGCTGTAGCCATGCCACCAACCTGTGTAGCAGGTCAAGGCCGTTTTTGTTCACGGATTCCCCAACCGGTCTTAGATTTCAAGCCCGTCTATAAACCCTTACCTCCTCCACGCTCCACTTCTCTAACTGAAACACCGAAGTTTGCCTCACTGGATTTGTTAGGCCCTTCATTGAAAAAATTACCTAAGATTCCAAAATCCAAAACACAAAAAATTGCTACTGCTGCTTCACGCGTCGTTGGAATCGGTTAAGTCATGGGAGGCGTTAGAGCTGCTATTGACCAAATCCCGAGACCAAACTCAGAAATCCAAATTATAATAAATAGCAAGGACAACATCACGCTTCCCCTAACTCCGTTTAATGTCAGCAGCTTTTATCAGCAATTTAGTTCAAAATTTGCAGCTTTATTTGGTCACGAACCCACCACCACCACCACACATCCTACAACAAAGTTCTCCGTCAAACTTTACGATGACACGACTCTTACTGTTTATAATTGGTCTTTAGCATTTGAATTTTTATTAATTATACTTGGATGTGCGCTAATATTATTGTTTTTTTATCTTTTTCATGCACGCCGCTGACAACGAAGACACATCCCTTCGTCCTGTCACACACTACTAACTAAACGTCTAACCCTACCATCACCACCGCCTCATTTTCCAACTCCTTTTTAAACCAGAACCGTTTACGTACCCTACCTATCTATAGCACCGCCAGGGGTATACCCAAACTTAACCTTGCACCCTCCAAACGACATGGTGCAAGAAAAATAACTACTGAAGTTTAAATACTTACTACTTACTCAATGAAAAGCCCTTTAATTATAACGGCATTTGTAATTTTATAATTTACTAACTACTTACTCAATAAGAAGTCCTTCAAATATAATGGCATTTGTAATTTTATAATTTACTAACTACTTAATCTATAAGAAGTCCTTCAAATATAATGGCATTTGTGATTTAATACTCTTTATGGTTATTCAAAATCATCTATTTGTAACTGCTTTTACTCTAAAATTATAAAATACTAGACAAATGTACTTATTTAGTACTATACTATCAAAAGGTTTTTTTATAATTAAGTTTAAGCAAAATTTACATTTAAATCCCGTCAACAGGGTACTTAGCAACGTCAGACTCTAGTAGATTGAACGGTCCTGACAATGAGATCTTAAATTTTAGACGTAAGGTCCAGCAGGGTCTTGCCGAGACGTAGGTTTGTAAAAGAAGCTCAAAGAAGCCAACTGAACAAAGTGACTGTCGTATTTGGCGGAGGTTCTACAGCCAGATCTGGAGGAGAAAACGCTGCGGCAGTAGAGTTGCCTGCGGTTGGAGGTGTTCGAAGATTTAAGAGTTCAAGGTTGGGGCTCTAGGCTCTATTGGGCGGAGGTGAAAAGACAATGTAAAGCAGACGGCTGACGAAGGGTAGGTGGTATGATGAAAATAGTGATGGTGTGAGTGAAGAAAAAAGAAACCAGAAGAAGTAGAGATAAAATGTACGTTGATTGTGAGAAGGGTAAAAATAAAAACATTAAAATTAATGGAATCCAGGGATATAGGTAAAACAACATGGAAGAACGCCAATGTCAAAGTTTCTTGAAAGTTTAAAAGAAATAAATTTTGAATTTAAAAAAGTGTAAAATGGTAAGCATATGTGGGTTTTTTATTGTTAAGCGCCAATGTAACTCTTTTAACCATATCTATCCTAAATATTTTTTTATTTAATGATTCATATAAGTAGATCACTGTATATATGTATGTGTTACAATACCTTTAAGTATGACTTTAAATCCCTTTAAATATCTATCGCCTCTAGTAGTCTCAACTTTGGACCTATTTATCAAAGTAGATCATTCCGATGTCAAAGTAGTATATGCAGAGCACAACAGCAGCAAAGATATTTAGTGATCAAAATAATATTAATTATGATTTATTGACAAATTTAGTTTTCCTATATATGGTTTTAGATATTATGTTTTGCATTTTTATTGTTATTTGTTTAGTATTTTTGGAGTTGGGAATTCTAAATAAATAACATTTGGTTTAAAAATTTTTTGTATAACGTTTCCTTAAAAGTTAAAATTACCGTTTGGATTAATTTTATAGATTTTACGTTTAATTAGTTAAATATTGTAATTTATATTAGAACATTTGTGGCTACAGACGGACCTAATCTAATAATACAGTTAGTTGGGTAAGTATAAATATATAAGTTAAAAACAGTACGGATGTGATCAGGTTTGGAGCAGGAAAGATGGTACTAAAAAAAGAATAGGGAACTGATAATAGAGATAAAAGTTTTTTCTTTGTGCGCAATGGTTTACATATTCTAATAAGAAGTAAATGAAAATAAAAAGACCGCTGGCAACCTAATCATTTCAAATAGAAAAATTAATAATAATAGACCTATTAGTTTTATGCAAATCACATATTTTCAATGCAGTTGTAACAAAAATTTCGTAACACAAGTGCCTCGTTTTATAATTTGAAGTACCGACCAAATCTATCGACGTCAGCGTAGCAGTTTAGAATTTCCAGAGTAATGATTCTTTAAGAATGCTAAGCTTAAACATCTATAATCTATTGTAATGTTCATATTCATCTTCCTCTCTGTCTGTCCGTCTGTTTGTCCTACGCTACAGATCAAACCGTTTACCTAATTTTCTTAAAACTACTTTTAAACGACTACAAATGCAAGCAGGCTTATCTGTATTGTTTTTTAATGCTGAGCTTATAATCTATTGTATTCGTTATATCCGTCTGTCCCTCTGTCCGTCTATTTGTCGTATATTACAGGTCACAGTTTTAAACTGATTCTTCAACAAAACTTTGGGCAACCACAAATGCAACTGAACAGAAATATTGCATTTTAGTTTTGCTACCATTTCTTGGCATTGAAGTACAAGTTAATCTCTGTAACACTACTAGTACCATGTCAGTCAATTGTAACTGCGTTAGCAAGTGACGCTAAACATTGGGGTGCAAGCAGATGTTCCCAGTTTGGCGAATTTGCTTATAGTTAAGGTAAAGGAAAATTCTCAACAACAACTAAGCAATGTATTGCAAATACAACTTCTAACCAAATGCATACCTAAATACTGGATAAAAAAGCCTAATCAATACTCCGACTGCACAAAAAGGTAATGATTATGATAAGAATGTGGATCGAGAAGAGAAGGGTAAAAGAAAAGCACCTAAATAGCAAGATACTTTGCATTACGCGTGTAACGACATATCAAACCACATATCAATATACACGATAGTGGGGAGGAGAAGGAAAAAATATGTGTGGCTAAAAATACCTCTAAAAGTGTGACTTTTGAATATTCTTCTAGTTCAGTGAGCCTGATGGGTCTTTTGATCTAAAAAATTCATTTAAATCTGCATGAAATGTGCACACTCTTTGTTCAGTGGCGGAACCAAGGTGCAAAAAAGAGGAAGAGGAGAGGTCGAGGTTGTAAGGCTTTACTCTCAAATCCCTGGATTAGGTAATGCAAAATGAAACATATTAACGAGTGAAAATATCTGTACTCTTGCGACTCAAAAAATGCGTGAATTCGAAATCCACTAGTGGACTTAACCAAATAAATCAATGTAAAATACTTGTCGTTTACAAAATACTAAAGTCAGTTTATTTAATAAATAGCAAAAAGAACAAAGTAATTTACTGTATAGTTTACAATAGTTAGGAGTAAAAATATACGGAAACCAAAAAAGCTCAGATGCTTGCATAGAGGAGGTTGGCAGTATAGTCAGGGAGTAAATGGTTGAGGTTTGGTAATTTATAGGGAAAGAATGAGATGGGCATGGCCCGTAGCACACAGTTAAATCTAACAGAAATAAATATGTTATTTTAGTATATTAAGGCTGTGGAGTCAACGTGGACTAGCTTAATAGTTAACAAGACGAATCAGGAGTTTAGTTCAAGGCTGACATCGGTCAGCCTGATAAATTCTAAAGGTAAATAATTCAAGAATTTGGTAATTATCATAGGTTAAAGGCTGAGCTATTCAAAGAACTCAGGAGTTAAAACTTATGAATAGAAGTGGAGTCAGCCGATGCGGCCGACTTTACATAAAATGTATAGATTAAGGAAAAGACACAAATTAACTACTTTTCTATGCTAATCAAAGTACAGATATGGACATCTTGGTCGATGTCAACTACACACTAATATAAGGTAGTAATATTACACTTATTATTATTATTAACATGGTAAATGATGGCATTTTGAACTACAAACTATGAACTGCTGTAGGATCAAAATGACCTCGAATATTTCAGGAAAAAACACTGAATAATTATAAACTTCGGTTCAGTACCGAACAATCTTGGTGACGTTGCATCTGCCGCTGCAATTTCTCATCTTCTGCCTTAAATGACAAATATTCTATTAATTTTTTATGTTTAATCTTACTTGGGCTGGCTAGAAAAACGACTGTGGCAATGTTTATCTTTGACAGGACTGGTGAGTATTTTATTTATTAAATACGGGATGGGCTTTTCTTGAAATGTGGCCTTTTAAAACGTGCCTTCGCGTTTCTAGTCTAACAAATCATAATTTCCAAAAAACAATAACTCATTTTATGTACACTTCTTGTACTTACCAAATATTCTGATAACCAAAGTTCTTACAATCAGACTTAACTAGTCACTGTGAGTGAGAAAAATACGAGGTTACTGCGTTAGATCGTCTCAGTCTTTGTTCTTTTTTACGTATCCCCGTCCCCTCCTCCATAGTCCCATAACCTAGGTCTCTACAATAAGTAGTGGTCACTTACGAGCACCGAAAAAGTCTGCGTTGCAATTAACCTTCCATTTACGCTTACTGTACAACACCCAACTTTAAACTATTAGCAGTGGCCGAGGATCGAAGCCAGGTCTGAGACTGTAAAGTTCGTTACAGGCTGTAGTTCTAACCGCTCACCCAAGCACGCCTGCTCCTTTAGAGTGAATAGTCAATTTGGTAAGTGAAGAGATTATATTGCAATCTTCCGCCGTGCTTGAGTTTTGTGGCGCTGCATCTGTTGTTGTGACTTCTTAGCATTTTTATCGCTTACAACAAGCAAATTAGAGCATTCCTTCTCTTTAACATTCGTCCTTACCATCGCCGACTGCCATTCTTTTGTTTCTATTTTCTTCTGGAGTTTGCTTTTACAGCTTTTGCCTGACACCTCTTGCAATTTTTTGAAATTTTTTTGTCACAATAAACGTCCTTATTTGTGCATAACTCTGCTGAGCGGTTTTGTTTTTAAAATAGTTTTAATAATTTGTTTGAGTCCTTGACTTATGGAATGAGTCATTGACTTCCCTATGCTCATTTTGATCAAGTGAAGTGACGATCTTCTTTAATGTTTTGACATTATCACGTTAAGAGCGAGCATCATTATTTTTGTTGTGTTTTTGCATTGCCTTGCTTGACTATAATTGCAGAAATTTTTCGTTACTAGTAGATCCCTAATAATTTTCTTAATCATGGACATATTTTTTCCATCACCGCAAAACTGGATCTCTAACATAATGATCAATTTTTTTATAATGTACTGTGCGCTTTGGTTTTGACTATCTCATCAGATTGACTTGTTCAATTTTTGTGCTGCTCGGTTTCTTTGGTAATATAAGCGTAAATGATTTGAGCGCTGATTTTTTTCTGCTTTTGGTTTTTTCGACACTATCAGTCTACTTTATTTCTTTAACTTTCCGCTTTGATACATAGTCACGTGCACGTATAGTTAAAAATTATTCGCAATTGCCTCTACCTGCTGTATTTGCCTCATGGCTTTCCTCATATATTCAGTGAGCTTATTCTTGTAAATTTATTCTCCGTTGTCCTGAGATGATGCTGATACTACCTCTTGCATAAATCCAGGAATTTTAAAATAGTAGCAAATATAGAACTAAATCTTGAACATCAAGTTAATACTTAAAACTATTTTTCTCGTTTTATATAAATAAATGTTTTAATTTTAAATTAACTATTACGTACATACTTGCGTGATGAGAATGGTGCACTGTCTTCAACAAAAAAAGGATGAATCGTCCGTGAGTGTTAAAAAATTATTTGGTATGAATTCTATACTCACATGTATCATTGAATTATGACAATAAACCTTGATTGGCGCGGCATATATGAATTTGTTTTATGTACTGACTACTATTTCGTGTTTAAGTTTTAACTCTTTACCTGTCTGCAGTTCTTTCTTATAAAAACAATTTATTAAGAAGGCCTAGGATATATATTCAAACGTATCGACGATTATTTACGACACCCGTAACTAACAAAAACAGTAACACCGAGTAATTGTGCGTAAATATAACTATAATTTGCTTACGCCGCGGTTTACAAAGCAGTATACAGTAGTCATTATAAGTAATAAATGAAACGTATTCTTTTGAAATAATTCTTTTTCTGATCCACACAGTTGTTTCTTTGAGCAACTGGGTCAGGTAACTCGACGGTACCTAATCTCTAAATTTGATCTAGTTGTAAGTATCTTTAAACCTCGAACATTAGTAAATCATGCATTTCCTTGCCCTTTACATATAACCATGTTCTTAATACTACAACGATCCTATTAGTCGTAAGGTAAAACTGCATCGGGAACATACATCAACTCATTTCTAATGTCCCTACTAGTATGACAGAAGGTGAAAAATAAGTAATTGGAAGTCGAGTAGTAGTCCATAGTTTTGATGCGGTGTGTATTCATGTATGCGCTGGAAACACATTTGATTTTAAGATAGGACTAGATTTAGATTTACAAATAATAGCACTTTAGGACTCGTCATATGGCTCTAAATTTATGTTTGTCTTATTAAAATAACATTTAATCAATTAAAATACAATTCTAGAACTGATTAACTTTACTATAGTTAGTAAAAGCTTAGATAATTTTAGTTTTTGCACTTAAATAAATACGTGGTTTTAATTTTGCCGGTGCACTTAAATGGATTGAAGTTAATAGAATTTTTTTAAATTTGATGCCTCAGGTTTTAATTCTGTCTATTTTTGTGTATTTGTATTTTTAATTTAGACTAAACGAAGTAGTTTTTTATCGTAATTAATGTTCTGCAACGAGTTATGGATGCAACATTTAATGTAATTTGCTGTTTTCTGGCGTTGGCAAATTTTTTTTAATTTGAAGATTGTTTGGTGTAGAAGAGAGAGCGATGCAAACATGACTGTATTTATCGTCTTTTAATTGTAGTTTTTTGTTTCTATTAACAAGTGCTTGTTTTCTCCCGCAAAAGTTGCAATTCAATAGGTCTTGAAGGAAGTTTGTTCCTACACAGGCCAATTCTACGAGCACTGTCAATTTTGATATTTTTTAGCTTGAGTTTTAAAAACAATGCATGCACTAGGGCTTTGGTTTGTATTACTGTCTCTTTGGTATCCTCTGCAACGTTAAAACTACTTATATCTTTGCTAATTAGACTTCGAATATTTCTGGCTGTCGTAAGAAATTTCTAACTTCTAGATCACAAACTGGTATTTTGCTGATTATTTTTTTAATTTAGTTTAGCTAAGACAACACATCGCTATGATTCTCTTGTAATTTCTGAAATATCAATTTCAGCGTAATGTCTACAGTTGACGTTATATTGCTTGAGTTTGGTATTTCTAAACGTATTACTTGTTTTGTTTTGTTCTGCACGTGGCTTGTGGTTTGGCATTGTGCTAAAATTAACAGTAATTGTCGATACGTTTTTGGCTGTTTTTATGCTTTGATTTGTAGAAGAACTAAAAGATTTTCAGTTTGGTAAGTGTATAAGGCGTGAACTTCGTTCCATATACGTAAAGTTTCAGAGTCTGTAACTGCAATTTTGATAAGCAGAGCTCCTGTAAGCATTTCTGTTTGTTTATCAAAGTATTATAAGTCGTTTTCAATAATAATTTTAAATTGCTTTTGTAGCTGTAGTAATTCGTTTACTTCGAGTTCTGTCTTCCTGAAAATAAATATAGTTATGGCAAATATAGTTATTATGAAGAAATAATAAAAAGTTTAATTTTAACATAATAATTGATTGTGTGAAAAATTCAAAAATTCAAAAGTCTTAGAGGCGCAAACGCTTGCGACTAGATATAAAATTCTAAACTGATTTTAATAAACAATACAGTTTATTAATGAATAAGGGTTGATAAATTTTATTATAAAAATAGGTATTTAGGGTTCACAATTTTTTTTAAAACAATCCCAATTAAGCAACAATCCCAATTAAAAGTAGCGAAGAATAATAATGATAAGTACCAGTTTTTAAACTGATTACGCTTATGGTCAAAACAATTAGTGTTTTGACTTGTAAAACAAGCTTTATGCTATGCAACTTGTGTGTGTATGCTTATTATTGCACAAGTTGCTGGCCATTAGTGTTACATAGTACAAAGATCATATTACAAGTAGTAAGGAGGATAAGTGTGCTGTATTAACATACGTATAGATAGATGATAGGTACAAAATATAAAGAAATATTACACATTTTTATAAGTTAACATGGGGTTCCACACCTACTCGTCTGTACAACAAAGACTACTGCTAGTTCCTAGCACCAACGTCCCACCACGGTACTTTGCTCCTACAACAAATTTATAACAATCATTACTGTTGCTTTAACCTTTTTGGCAGGGCTAACAACGCCATTGTAATCAACATTAATTATACAGTTTATTACAACTTTGCATATCGTTTTAAATTTCAGTTGTCGTTAACAATATTTTATACTACCAAGTAACTAATCACAAATTAGAAAACATTAAAGCAATAAAAATTTTTGTGCATTATTGTTCACCACTAGTGATAAATCGACCGCTAGAGTACAACAAGAAAGGAGCAAATAAATTAAAGCATTACTTAAGGTCCTGGTAAGCTATAGACAGCACATACAATAAATATTGTTGACAAACCAACCACATCAGGTGCCGTACCTTCTCGACTAGATACCCTTACACATAGATAATAGTAAGTATAAAACCTTTTAGAAATGCAGAAGGCTCATAAACTCAATCAAGCGTCTTTTAATTGTGTAATAGGAATAGTCAAAATTTGATAACAGCTTATCTTTGCCAATAAACCTTATTTAAGCATAGCCAACAATGAATTTTAGTTACGCCTCTTTTAAACGTAGTTTTGCTTACACTGAAACACCAACAAAATTTGGCTGTACGTCTGTTATACCGATATTGGCTCATAGAAAATAAATCAGTTAAAACAGACCTTATTTTTGGATATCTCATTAGGCTCAAAACCAGATTCCATATCATACGTGTGTCTTCACTAAATCCCTACGTCTTTTTTTCTATCAAATCTTCCCATACGTACTTGTGTGGATCTGTAGGAAGTTCAAAGAAATAGAACGGAAAGGAAAAATTTTAAATTGCAGCACTCGGTCGGTCTATAAAATACCTCCGTTTTAACCACGGACACTGACTAAACAATTATCATTCGACAAGTCAGTTAATACAACACTTGGCCCCACACTTAAGAATACTGTAATCATACTAAACCTATTAGAAACCATTACTACTGGTAGTCCATCAGAACCATCTAACCGATCAGACGACGATAATTTATATCAGAAAAGTCAACATGGCAAACCACAATCTCGGGATTCTAATACTAACAGAGCACTAGATAACTAAGATAGGAACGGAGACGACAGTTTTCCATCTGACAAAGATCTATTGCATTTACAAGTAAACAATCTAAGCCCGAAGAGACCATTCCGCAACCCATCAAATGTTACCTAAAAGGGTTCTCAATATATAGATAAAAATAGATTCCAAAGAAAAAAAAAGTTCCACAATTGAATGCAAGCATTTAAAAACTGGAAGCCATATCTAAAAATATAGCAACAAACAGGGGTTATCAGGAAAATATTAACTTGCAACACCAAAAAATAGAATAAAAACGTAATGGTGTAATTTAGACTAGAGCAAAAAGGTTATTTGGGAGCCAGCACACAATGAAATCTGAACAGAAAAGTTAAAAAAATAATAAAATTTCATAAAATTCTAAAACTTTGCACAAAGTTTCAAATAATTTTGTAACCATCTTGTAAACGTGTGCCAAGGCCGCTTGCGAAATGTTTTTTAATTCAGACAATATGCTTCTAGGCATCAATTTTCTTTAATAAATTATTAAGCATTGCATAAACAGGGAAAAATGCATTTTTTAGTTAAATAGTTCTCTGTTAGTTTTATTAAAATTTTAAAATTTCATACGTTCTTTCACGTAGCTTTTAGATGCTTTAGTTGTCTATTAAATTATTTGAAAATCCAGAAAGGTTGCCGTTCCTCGAGCTACCCCCAGCGCATATGCATTAATGCTTAGACTTGTAGTCTAATAGAAGGAACAAACGCTGCTCAACCCACGAAGTAACACGAAGTAAGGTATACTACGTTGGATAAATTTTTCAACCTGAAACGGTTTTAGACTATAGAATAGTTGTCTTTTAAACGAATTAATACTTTTTAGGTAGGAGCTTGCAAACAAAATTACCACATCAACACTGCTTGACCCGCTGCTAGATAGTACCAAGTGAGATGGCCATTTTAGAAAGGCAAACCTTGACTTGAAGATTCCACTGAAATGGCAATCAAACAATGGCAGTGAGTATAGAGGAAATTACTAAAGGATCCAAAACTCCACTAGGACTACCATGAGCAATTATAATAACATGAGATAATGAGATGATATGAGAGATAAGGCTAATAATGAGATGGATTAAGTGCCACAAACAAAAACTTTTGGAAAAAGTACGATTAGATTACAGCATCATAAAATAACTAGTGGTTATTCCTCTTTTATTATGCCTCGTCCAATTTTTAAAGCTTTTAGCACCTCTACCAAGGTACTAGTAGTATTAATCGGATCAGCTAAATCTGCAAATGGACGATTTTTCAATGATACGATGATAGCTGGACCTACATTCAGCTGCTATAGTTCTGATTAAATTAATCGCAATAGTTGCAGACATTAAACACATGTACCGACAAGTACGATTCCATCCATATGTGTGGGACAACAATCAGATTGTTAGGCACCTCCACCCCTAAGAACCCATACATATGTATCAAATAAAGACTTTTAGTTTAAGGCGTGACGTTTAGTCCCGTTTTGGTATGTTGCAACATACAACAATTAGCGCAAGATGAAGCCTGCAATCATTTATTAATTAGGAGCAAAGAAACTTAAGGAGAATTTCTATATGAATGATGTGATGCCAAGCGTAGACGATGTCTAGACCGCTACGACGTTTAAAAACAAATTAACCACAGTGCCGGTTTTACGCTTTAGAATTAAAGTTCTAGTTTTACCAAGATCTTAGAACATCTGCTTCTTGACTACTGCAAGACGCAACGTTCGCTTTCATTTGATCATACGGAGATATTTAAGACGTAAGGTTTCATGTTAAATCCTTCAGGGGACTATTTGTTTTCAATGTGCATTTGGATATAGATAAGACTCTGACCAAACGCACAATATTATCAGACATATCAAGAATCTTTGATCGAATAGGATTATTGCGAGCGACGTTTTTACAAGCGATTATAAAGAAACTGGATTCTACAAATAAAATAGTTTTCACTATTGCTTAAAGACGTTATTGCGACATGGTAAACATGCGACAACTAAATACAAGAGCTTTAAAATATCAAATTCCCACGTTTCCTTTGTCATCATAATTCTGGTTTTTATAAAATTCATAGCTTTGCAAATGCGTCTGAAAAGGCTTACGCTGCTACAACAAACCTAAGAGGTGTGCAAAACTCAAAAATGTCATGTCATTTGATTGCATGTTAAACTAAGGTTGCACCCGTTAAGGCAGTGACCGTCCTATGTCTAGAATTATTAGGAGCTGTGCTGATGGTCACTTTAGTGGATTACATGATGCGAAGCAAGTCCATGATGAATCTTTTCACACATTTGTGGACACACAACAGTCTGTCTCGATAAATTATACTCCTATGTTCACCGATGAAAGCAGTTTGTGAAAAACAACATTCAGAAAATTCAAGAAAAATCCTAGTCCTCCGATTGGCATCACGTCGTATCTGCTCAGAATCCGGCGGAATGCTCTAGTAAAGGTGTGGATCTCAAGGACCTGGGTCATCATTTTCTGTGGTCGCACGGAACATCATGGCTTTTAAAGCCTACATATCTAATTCCTATATTCAATCCTAACCCCAAACTGGACAAGAAAGACAAGAAAGAAAGGTCTATGCTCACTGATCAAACCGCATCCCACGAGTCACTTTAAGTTAGATACGCAAGAGACACTTAAGTGCACCCTGTTTCACCTTACCCCTATACCGCTCACGAGTAAAAATTTCAAATACAGATCAACATTGGCGAAACATCATGATATTTTTTTTCTAACACTACATGATCTGACAATAACGTGGAAATTTTTTTTTAAATATGTCCATGATTTTTGCGCCAAAAGTTTTTGGATTTTCAATTTTAGCGTAGGCTAAACGAGAAAATGGCTCATATTCACATAAAAAGAT
Source organism: Dicyrtomina saundersi (assembly GCA_034695245.1). NCBI lineage: Eukaryota > Metazoa > Arthropoda > Collembola > Symphypleona > Dicyrtomidae > Dicyrtomina > Dicyrtomina saundersi. Next base: position 216 of record JAQFZE010002276.1, on the reverse strand, counting down.
GTATGTGAATTTTTTCGAAATTTCGAAATTTATTTTTTCTCATGTAGTCTAAAATATGCCATTATACAGACAGCCTCGGGTTTTCTGGTGCGATTGAAATTTAGTAAGATATGAATTTTTAAAACTTGCTTCAAAAACTAAAAAAACTGGAAAGTTCATACAGTGCCCTGATATGCTATACCGACCAGGAAAGGTGGAATTCTTAATAAAATAGTA
>JAQFZE010002275.1:0-15014 GCA_034695245.1 Dicyrtomina saundersi | reverse complement strand
ATATTTTTGTAGATAGTTGATATTGTTTTTAGCTAAAAATGGATATGGGTCATTTTGGTTCTTCACAGACGATATGAGTCTCAGCTTAAAAACGGGTTGTGTTTATTTCTTTATTTACTGTTGGATCAAAAAAATCTAGTTATTGGGTACACAAAAAGAATACGGGAATATTTATTTCTAATTCATATATACGAGTATACGAATACACACAGAAACCATTTCACTTTTACACTCTGCAAGATCTGTTTCTATGTTATCCTTCAGTTCTTAATTCATACTTAATCCATCTATTTCTACGACTGTTGTGGCGACAGTTAAAAAAATTTTAAACTGGTTTTGTACGCTATAACGTATTCTTATTATTATTCTCTTCGTCATTTCAATGGAAGTCTGATGATCTTATGTGGAAAACTACGATGAGCATAAGAGTAGCTCAGAAAAGTTGACGTTATCTTGTTTTGATTGAGCTGTAGTTTGAAGTTTTGAAGAAGGCCCCAGGAAGAAACAACCTTTTAGGAGCCTCCCCTACTTCAACTTTATACATTTTATTTGTGTCTATTATCACTTCTCAATTTCCAAATATTTTTCATTCTGATTATATGAGCTTTTGAAGAGATAAAAATAGAGGTTCTTCTCCTACTTAAGTACTAACAATCACGGAAATGTCAATATCAATAGAAACGTGTACTTTTAGATGTGACTGATTGCTATTGCTGATGAAGGAAGAAAAATAAATAGTACACTGGAGTGGACTGTGTAGTTGAGATAATAAGAACAAACAAAGAAGGGAACCATGAAATAAGTAAATAAGTTGCTAAATGCAATATGTGTGCATAGAGATGTAGAAATAATTTAGAATGAGATATATATTTTTTTTTGATTGTTGACTCACGCTTTTATTTTCCTGCAACGTTGAATATTAAATAATATAATATAATGGTATATTTTACATTTTGACGCTTTACTTAAACACATGCGTTATTTTATTTTAGTAGTAACTTTATATCTACAATATTAATATTTATTTTTTTATATTTACATATCTTCATACAGTATTAGGTTATAATCAAAATTATTATAACATAATGTATTTCGTTAACGAGAGACCAGAGACCATTTTCATATTTTTTATATTTTTTAAATATTATTATTTCACTATGTGAACTGCAAACTGCATAATTGTACGTAGATTAACATTGACTGTATATCTATCTATATATCAATATGTTTTTATATAACAATATAATGAAGAAATGTTTAATCGATTAAATTAATTAGATATTCTTTTTTAGCTTTTACAGTAATGTATACGTCTATGTTTCGTAATATATAGTAATAGGTATATATATATATGTGCTTGTAGTTTTCATTTTAATATAATATAGTTATGCATATATTTATGTATACATATAAGCATGTCTGTTTGTCTACTTACTTACACTGTAGTAGGTAGGTCTATATGTATTTTAGGTATTTAGTACAATATAATAGTATCTAGTAGATAGTAATGTAATAAGTGTAATAGTAGTAGTAGTAGTACGACCTACGCGTATAGTTTCTTTTTTACTTTCCCCATATTTTCCTCGTCCAAGTAACAATGAGTCAGCCCACTGTTACTTTTGCTTCCATTATAATCAGTTATATAGATGATACTTAATTATTTTAAAATTTGTTAGTGTAATATAACTGTAGCAAGTTTAGTGTTCTTCTACGTCTATACACAATAATATTGTAATTAAGCCGTTTAGCAAGTAAGTAATGTATAAGTACGCGTGTGCACGTGTGTTACTATGTAGTCAGGATGTTTCCTTCGCCATTTGAACACCGTCCAAATGACCAAGCTGAGCAAATATATATATAATTATACTTACAATTTTATAGAAACTATAACGATACCTTCCAATAAGATACACCATATAAACAAAACAAAAAACATGTAACTCAATTCTTAATCCATATTATAATAATGTTGACAAACGCCGCGCCGGTGCCGGTACCGGTGCTGGCTGAATTAGTTAAGTTTGAATATAAACATAAACATATTCATCCAAGTTACTTTATCTAATCTACAGCTACAAAAAAAGAAAAATGAATGGACTGCATAATATAATATAATATAATATATATAATATACATAATATGGATTTGCAATAATAATTACGACATTTACGACAATTAGTTTTACACAAAGTAAGTATTTAAATGAGAGTGGAGGGAGACGAGACGGGGAAGTTGAGCGGAACGAAAATGAGGAAAGAAAAAGTTGTGTGTAGAAAACAAAATGTTTACAATTTCAATAAATATCTATAACATACAGAAAGGGGAAGAGAGAGAGAGACAGAGAGGAGAGACAGACAGGTAGGCAGACAGTTTGAGTTTTGAGAGTTAGTTAGGTAATTTAGATTTGAATGAATGAATTTGGTTCAATTCCTGTAGCTGCGAACGAGTAGCTTGCTGCCCTGGATTTGTTGATTGTTGGTCTGCAATAAGATCAGAGAAGGATAGAAGAAAGCCACGTGAATTTCATTTTTTTTAATCCATTCAACGTCAAACATGATAATATTATTAATTAAACCTTCATAATGTTTTAAAATAATTATTACAGCTCTTGTATATAGCTATACCGCAAGCTGAGAGTTGACTTAATGACAGAACAACAATACAATATTATGCTATGTATAACGGATAATAGTGATAATGTAACTCACTCGTACAATAATATATATGTAACATAACATAACATAAGGATAGTAATAATATAATAGTATAACAAATAACAACAATTAGCGTGTCGTAGTCGTGGGGCGTGTGTACTATATAGTGTAGTCTGTAGTAAATGTGTACGAGAAGGAAAACACAGACACAAAGGACGAGGCTCTATAACTTATTTAAGTGTTAATAATAATAACCAACCACAATAATATGAAATCATAATTACAACTTAAATAATTAGACATGTATTATATATATGCAAAATATTTAATAGTAGTAGTAGTAGTAGTATAGTATTGTAATACTCACTGCACTCAATTCTACTTTTCTAAATTGATTTTTTTTTGTTTTTTTTTTGTCTCACATTTCTTATATTTTTTTTGTCATGTTCATGTTCAATGAATAGCATGAACGATGAACGAATAAATTATAAATTTGGCTACGATGACGATTTGATATTGAAATATTTCAAATTTTCAATATACAACAATATATATTATATTATATATTCGAATAATAAAATTGAAGCAAGATCGAGAAACATTTTTGAGAAAAAGTACTCTATATAATATATATAATATAATTATTATTCGAATTCAAGCAGTATTTATGTATTTACTTGTCATATTTTGCTGCGTGGGTGGGATTTGCATTTGCTGAGGTTGGACCAGAAGGGGGGATGACATATTATTCGTACGATGATTAGGATTATTACTTGAACGACTGTTTTCTTGGGATGAATCATTCGCAGACATTTTCGAGAATGCTAGTAAAGCTTCAGGGAAATTTGGTGGAGTCGCCGGTGTGTTGGCTGGTGTCATCTGATGATGATGATGATGATGACCAAAAGTCAAATGAGTGGCTGCTGGATTTATGGTCGTCTCTTGGAAAAATATGCTCAGAGCCGTCTACACAAAAATACATTAATCAATATACCATCTCATTAGTTAATTATACTCAAAATCATATACTACAATCATAATTACTATACTTAAACCTATTATTTCTACATTAAGTCGGAACACTTCCACTCCCGTCACATCATCCACTCACCACATCATTTCATACACTTCTCCCATTCCTATATACACTCCCAAATGATCATCATAAACACCCGACTAATGTTATTAGTCATTTGAAATCCCCATCTACTCATATATGTATGCACCTACGTAAGTAGTTCTAATTATATTTGGGACACACTAAAAACAAAGGAACGAATTGGGACTTCATTATTTCATTTACATGTCATGCCCTTTAAGAAGAAGACTCAAAAACGAAAAACCCTCGACTCAGGACGAGACCCGACGAATTCCAATTGTGTAGACTCAGTCTCGTCTAAGTAGTCTAGTCTAATCCTTCCGTGGCTCCCGTATGTTTAAAAATAACAAAATGAGACAATAAAAAAATGGCGGAGGAAACGTAAAAAGAAAATAAGTAATAAGGTTCTCCCATCTCTACATCACTGACTCTGACTGTAATAATAGAAAATAAAGCAGACTATTCAAATAACTACTCTTTAAAAAAAAACTGCTCATCAGCAACAGCGTGTTCTATAATTACTCCAAGTTTATTTTCCTTGTTATTTTATATAGCATATTGATATATGCAAACATATATTAGGTACGTACTTAGGCACATCGTAGTAAGTTTGGTGGATAGGAAATATTGAAGGTTGGAGCTTTCTTCGCCTTATGGGCAAATAATTCATAAAAATAATTAAAAAAAAACAGTGTATAAATACATATCTCTTGAAATCTCGAATTTACTAACAGCACTGTAAAAATGTAATCCCTATAGTTAAACGTAATAATTTGAAGCATCTTTAAAATAAAAGATGAAATAAAAATATGCATAATACTGTCAGCATGTGTATAGATGAGCCATGTGTATCCATTGCTTTTTTGCCAATTGGGAATGGAACAACATACTTGACATAACATAGGACAACATACGAGAGCCCCAGTGGGAACGGGCTACAGACTACTGACTACGGGACCGGTACCGGTACTGAACTGTGCTCAACGAGTCGTTCCTGAGTAATTGGATACGTGTTGAAAAATAAGCTGAGGAAAATGGGGCATAGCGCAGGGAGACTGGAGACCGCATCGCTCTTCCACGTGAATAACTACGTCTCGAATACTATTTTACAATCTTGTTTTACTATTCCAAAAGATTCTCTCTACGCTCCCGTCTGTTGTTATTGACTCTTCCCGACTGTCTCACTGTGAGACTCATCTTCTTCTTCTTCTTGAGGATACTAAAACCGTCCTCCTGCCCTTCAACTCCCAGACTCCAATCAAAATGATGAATGAACGGACTCAAAATAATTCACAAGACTCCACAACACACAAAAATGACAATGACAACAGAGTTCAATGCTCAAGGCTCAAGGGACTTCTTCATTGTTGTATCATGATGTTCAATTTCATGTCAGCCTTCGTTTACACAATTATTATCATCTCGACTCTATGCAGTGAAACAACTACCTACCTGTAAACATATTATGCATATCTATAATATCCAGATTAATCCGTATCAGGACGGTTCAGGACATGTACTCACTAGTCAGCCACCTACTTACTCTTACTACCTGTTACTATCTACTCTTGGATTTTACGATGGAGAATCCAAAAATAATCTAAAAATGAGAAAATAATAATTATCTGCATCGGTGTCGGTATAGGTACTCCTCTTGCAATATTTGACTATGATACTGGCTTTGATTAGAGAGACCAAGACAACAACCCGCAGAGTTACAGAGAAATGAGTGGAAAGTTTAAAGCTCAAAGTGGATAAGACTCGTTCCCTCAATAATAATAACTTCTCATGTTTATTTGGATTAGACTCAGTGAGGATGACGATGACGAGTCGACTCACGATGGGACTGACTGTTAGCAGAGTTGGTCCTGATATGACTCCGTGCAGTTGTGTGACTCCATAAATATTATTATACGAACGTACCTACTACGAACACGAAAAACATCCAACATGGGTTGAGTTGTTATTTAAGTATGTTATATTATTATGTTGCCATATTTATGATTGATATGATACCTAAATAAATATGTGCTTTAGTTTTACTATGGTCTCCCAAATCCACTTATTATTTCGTGTATATTTTCCTCAAGAAGATGAAGAATGTCTATAATATGCTCATTCCAAGATACCATGGCTTCAAAACTGCAAGCATATCCATCCATATACTTATATTCCCATCCCATCTAATTTACTAATATTTAATTGTGAGATGAGCCTGACGTCACGTATTGCAACCGAGTCGTCAGTGGTAGTTGATAGTAATACATAATAGGAAAAAAACCTCGGAATCTGTATATGTACCTAATTCATAATTTATCTCGTCTCAAGTATGTAACTAAGTTACGTGATTTGAGTAAACCTGAAGAAATAAGTAATTAAAATACTAAAATCACCAAGTAAATATTTGTAGTCGTAGTAGTAGTAAACAGAAATATACTTGGAGTGCAGACAGATAAAATAATAATATAAAGAGTGGAATATTTTTGGAAGTAGAAAATTCTGATGTGGTAATGATGATGAGTGATTGGTGATGGAGACATTTCAAAAATTAATATAACATAATTATTAAGCAATATATATGATGATGATGATTATTTTACCTCGAACTGCCAATGAGCAGCTTGGAGAATCGTTCTAGCTTGATCCCTTGCACAGCCAGCTACTAAAACAAACTGATTTATCATCACTTGTTCCCGTAAACTATCCATTGTTGTTCCTTCTTGTGTCTTCGTCCTTTGTAATTTTTTAACTATTATATAAGTAATATAAATTATTACTTATATATTTGCTCGTACAGATAGGGGTATATTATGGGTTTTTCCTTTGTTTTGGTATGTATTGATCGATACCGGTCTCGGTTTCGGTCTCGGTCTCAGTCCGTCGTTGGTGGGTCGCGTGCACACACAATCGACAAAAGTCTATATATTCAGGAGGACAAAGAAGTTCTTGAATTTCAATCAAGCTTTAACTTCTTATTATATATATATACACTCAACAGTAGTAGAGTTCCAATAGTTCTCGAAATAAACTTCTCACAGACCAGCCAGACAATGGTAATGGGAAATGGAGATAGAACAAAAAACTCTTAAAACTTGTGAACGTAACTTGAGTACTTTAGACGACGAAAAATGTACAATGTTGGTATTCAGGTAGGGCTAGGTCATAAAATGAAATCAAAAATTGTATAAATTCCAACAACTTTTTTGTGAGCAGCAGCTTTTTTTCTTTAAAAACTGGAAGGAAACTGAAGAGTGCGGTGAAGAGATAGATTTCAAAATCAAGTTTGAGGCAAAATGTTTTTTTTTCTTCTCTAGTCACTGGTCACTAGTAGCGAAAAAGTTTGTTGATGGAAGAATGCGATTAGAGCACAGGCAGGAGAGAATGATGTGATGGTATGATGCAGGTCTTGGAGGAGCGGTTTTGAGAGTGAAGGAGGCAAGACGAAGGAAAACAAATGACTGAGCGGCTGAAGCTAGCTGAACAATAACAACAACAATGCTTCGCTCGAGTTGTTGTTGGTGTTCTTGGTGATGGTGGTTGTTTGTTGTTGAATGGGAAAATAGTACGTGTAGTACGACGACGACGACTCACGACGAGCTTCCTTTCGCTCACTGGCTCACTGCTCTTCTCCGTTCGTTTTGGTTTGGTAAATTAATTGTTTTGTTGTGTGTTGTTGAGGATTTGGAATTGGAGGTGAAGAAGGTGTGGAAGTGAGTTGTAGGATACGATTTGGACGATAGTCCAGGGAGAGTTCACTCCTCAACTTATCAAATTAGTTTCCACTTCTCCGATGCTCACTTCACTGATGTCTCGCACTCGCTCCAGGTTTCTATCTATCCACCAACAACTTCAATTAGCGCTATTATTATTATTATTAGTAGTAGTAGTATGTGTACTATATGGCTATCTTGGAGTCGAAATTATAAAATGACGTTTTGTTTAGAGCGTTAGTTCCTCGTCCTCACGCTCTATAGTCTTCCTCTTAATATGCTCAATAATTACGTAGGTATTGGTGAATTTTGATGATTTGATTTCGTTGACTCTTGTCCTTTTGCCTTTTATTTTCTGATATTAGTAATATATGGATGGATGGATGAAACAGCTTCTGTTCTTTGTTCTGGGACTGACTGGTATGGTATGGTATGGACTATATGGATTATGGATTATGGATAGTTGAGTTTTGTTTTTTGTTGGTGTTGGTAAATTTGAAACTGCACTGACTGCAGGGAATACAATTCTGTTGGTACGTTGATGATAGTGTTGGAAGGGAATGAGTTTAAGTGAGGAGTATTGAGGATGAGTTGTTGTTAGTCACCTAGGGAGAATTGGAGACTGAACTGAAGGAGTAGTAGTAAATGGTAACAAGATAAAAATGGAATAGAGAGACTCAAGAGTTGACGAGTGTTGTTGGTAGTTGGGAATATGACTCCTGCCTCCTGATCCTCGTATTTTGTTTAGGTGTACGTATATATATTTATAATGGATATATTTGTATGGTGATAAGTGATAACGCTCGAGTTTTTTTTCTCGTGTTTTTGTTTGTTATGTTGTATGTTAGATATATACTTAGGAAAGGACTGCACGTTTTGGAGGAACGTTCTGCCTTTATCACTCAGGATGAGTTGTTATGAGGATGGTAGTTATTGAGAATAGGGAAGTTAAAGTGGGGAAATAGAGAAACAAGGAGCCGTATATGCTCTGTCCAGCCACATACAAAACTACGATACTTGATATAGAACTTCTTCTCTGCCTTCAGGAGTGAGAATATTTAGACTCCGGAGCCCCTCGTCACTATTCTTGGATTTCGTAGTATTCTACGTAAAGGAAACACACACAATAAATACTATTATATTAATCCGGCCTGGACTTGTAATGGATTTGGATACTGTTTCGATGTATGTAATTGTGGATCCGCGACACACTATGGAATGGTTGTTGGAGAATAATAATAATTATTGAAACCGCAGATGTGTTGTTGTTGGTCTTGGTAGTGTTTGGTCAGTTGGTTGTTGGTTTGATAATGGTGATTAAGAGTGTTTTGTAGTTTGTTTGTAGACTCTCGAGAGCATACAGCTACTTAATGAAGTCGGGGAGAAAAACTGGGAATGGAGCAGAAAAGACGAGGAGGACTTTATCCAAGAATCGTAATAATTATTCCCCTCTCCTGCTGTATGTTAAGCAGTGCTAAAAAAGACAAATACTTGTTTGGATTTGGATTTGGAGTTGATTAGGTTACTAAAAGGCGTATCTGACTCTGAACTCTTGTTACTCGTTCCACGATCGCTCATTCGCTTCGTCTCTCTCCTTTTGTCTCTTGGCTGGATGTAATAGTAGGTAATAATAATAATAATGTTGAATGTAATCTGATGGTGATAGTCTGGTTCTGGTTCTGGGTTCTGGTTCTTGTTTTGTTGGTGTTGTGGTGTTAGGTCGAGCGTGGAGCGTCGGTGGGTGTTTTGGGACTTGGGAGCCTTTCCTTTCTGGGGACGGAGACGACGGAGTTATAAACCTTTCTGTAGTAATTCCGTCCAATATTTCCTTGTATTTAATTTGAAAAGAAGATACGGACGGTAGAAGTATATTTGTATTTAAAGAGCTGGCTGTCCCTCTCTTCGAAGTCTTGTGTTGTTGGATCTGACTCGTGAATTGATGAGATGAAGACAAGGTGAGAGGATGAAGGAGGGGTGGTCGCTTGTAGTACTTGTGCTCTCGTCGATCTGACTCTCGGTCGGATGCTCAGGATATGGAGGAGTTCTGAGCTGATTGTTATGATTGTTGTGAAAATTTTGTGTAGAATCCCAAATGTTTATGGCTCTTCCGTTGAAGATGTGGGACGCCCCTGTGTTTATGGTGACATCACGTCTCGTCATTCCTCACTTGCTCACTAGCTCTGCGTACTCCGCACTCACTTTGTTATTACCGGAGCAGATGAGGAGCCCCAAGAGCGACCAACTCTCCGTAATACTCCAACAACTAGTCTCTCCTATATCTATATGCTCCCCCGTCCATATTATGCACCAACATACAGAGATGCTACACTGATACACCGAAGAAAACTACTACCTACAACTACAACTGCCAAGGCTACAACAACTCCCATGTATATCTTCCTCGGCCCGACTCTTTTTATTAACGAATGGAAAAACTACGTCGCGCTACTATCTCCGCTCCACCATCTCCATATACATATTTACTCTATATATTTTTACATGTATTATTATGATTACTCCACTTTATTTTACTCCAACTCTAAAAACATACACACATTTCTGGATCCTTTTCTACGTTTCGTCATCCTCACGCTACAATTCACCTATACCTACAGCACCTTCGGAAAGAACCTACCTTTCTCGTGGATTCGGGATCCTCCGACTCTCCGACCTTCATTCCGAGAACCCTCCGACGACCACCGTACAATTCCCACTCTTCCTTCAGTCGTATTTCCCCATTGGAGACAAGAAAAGAGCGTCTCAGAATTCGTCCGTAGGTACTATTATTTTTGTTATTATTATTTGGACCCTCTCACACTTTCCTGCCGAGACCAACTCCTCAAACGTACACAGGACCTTTTTTCCTTTCCACGTTACGTTCGACTCCCTCCATCTCCATTTCCATTTTATTCAGCCCATTATTCTCTTTACTACCATTCATACAGGAGGCAAGGGCAGGAGGACGGGAAGAAAGAAAGAAAGAAAGACACAGGCCGAATCTCATAGCAAAATCACCTATAGCCAGAGTCAAGCAGTATGCAGCACAGTATACCTGTGTGGGCACGGGTACCGTCTCAGGATCGCATCCTTATCCTTGTACAAATCTTTTACTCTGGCCAATCTGTATTATTCTCTTTCTTTCCGTGTGTAGTCAGTATAATATAAAGTATAGTTATGTGTGAGTATATGGAGCTCCACTATTTTCCTCCCTATGGAGCTCTTTAGTCAGACTGCTCAGAGCGCTCCGGTTCTCCTATGATCCTACTACACCACAATTTTACTCCAGCTTTTTACTCTTAAATTCCTAATCCCTTTTCTACAGGAGGTACATCATCATCATCCTCATCATAATATCGTAGTAGTCGTAGTCGTAGTCATCATATAGTATTATTCTCTGAATTAAAAGCCCAGCCTTTAAGCCGTAAGCTACAATATTTTTTTTTCAATTCTATTTTTTCCTCCATACATTTACCTTTTTCCTTAATACTTAATACCGACACGCTTTCTATATGTATGGGTCCGGACTACGGCTACGGCTACGTGTATCTTTTATTTTATCTACCTACCAAGACCTTTTTTTCCCTGCCCAAGGCAGCCGGAAAGTACATAAAAAGCAGAACGTAATGAAATGAATGACATCATCTCGGCTCGTTCCTTTTACTTACTCACTTTTGGGCTTTTAAACTTTGATGTAATCACTTCACACAAATGTACCTACGGACCATAGTGGAAAAAAACGAAGGATTTTTGTGCATCAAAACGTTTTGAGTCTTATGGTGTTGGAATCATTGGGAAGAATAGGCATCAATATAGACAATGGCTGGAACTCGAACTGAGAAACATATGCGTGCGTATAACATCTCATTACAGTTCCCACAATTTCCAATGTCATATCTTCGGCTCGTCCTCTTTATTATTTAATGTTTTGTATCTTTCAAAATAGAGAAATGTAAACAAAACAAATCGTAAAGCGGTACAAAGGGAATGTTATGTAATCAGCACTCTCTGCAGTGTAAGTAAGTATCAATCACAGCATTGATTTGTCGCTTCAAATTATTAACTGACTTTTGGGACTCTGCATTAATTTTGCATGGCAAAAATTCAAAATATATTTTCTTGGAAAAAATTCAAAGGAAAAAAGGTTGATTTTAAAACTGTCTTCAACTGTATATAACTGTTTAAATATAAGTTTGCCTCTATTATAAAAGTAAGTGCTTTGTCAATCGGAATCAGAGAACCTGAGGCCTTTCTTCTATACACAGAAAATTATGTTTTGCAAAATCTTGAAAGGATCGTGTGAGTAATCATCCCATTCGAGACTATACCACATAATGTCCCACTCAACTACTGCCGTGTAAGTACATCTACATAAGAACTTGTTATTTATTATTAGTCTCGTTCCCCTTCACCTTTCCACTTAAATTTGCATGGCCTCATCATCTTGAGTCTGGGAAGGAGGGCTATGGATCTGGATCTTTCTCGACATTTCTAGGAAGATTAGGAGCAGAGGGGAGAGAGAGAGAGAGCTCTTATGTTAATTAGGTAAGTGCTCAGAAGTCAGACTACAGATATTTCTTTGACTCCACTCTCTGTGTATTCTGTATTTAGGGAACAACAAAACAGCGAGACCCGTTTAAACTGAGTATAGTCAGTCAGTCCGTTTGTCGTTTACTGGGACGTTTACGTTTACATCAGAATAGATTTGAAATCCTCGCACTTCCATTTACTACTCCCATTTCACATATACAACCAGAACCTACTGTAGTACATCACACACACTCCACATGTTCCAATGATTTAGATTTATTATGGGTAATTGTGCATGTGTATAGCCCCTAAGTAGTAGCTGCTAAGTACACACACGGGCATAAGAGACAACTTGCTCATGAGTGGGAATGATATAATGTCTATTTCTATTTCTATTTTGATGAATATATGACTGTATATGTGTGTAGGTAAGTGTCTTATGTGACGAGCGAATCTGTATCTACAAAAAAAATCTCTTGTTCTCCCATATGAGGACAGGCCTTTGGTTTTGGTGGAGTATAATTTCGGCTGTAGTAATGACACGCTGTCCAAGAATTCGTATATGTAATTATCCATGTTCTTCCAACTCTCTTCCCTTTCATGTAGAACCATAGGAGACAGTGTTGGAGTCTCCAGTCAAGATTCAACTCTTAATTCCTCTTCTTCCTTGGCCCATCCAGCCTTTCTTTGGAGTTTGGAGGAGACGTCTTCGGAGGACTTTTGAAGGGGACTAATGACTCCGTAATTTGATGTGCATATGTGTCAGGAGTGAGACGAGGATTGATACTCATGAACAATGAGACTCATATGACCAGGGGCGGATCTAGAAATATTTTATGGGGTGGGCAAGGCATAATATTCTGGGCCATTTCCAATTTTAAAAAAAGTAGAGTTAAAATGAGCTATGTCAACGAAAAACAACTACATGAGATAGAGATAGAGATAGCCCTAATAAGTATGTTGATTACGAGCTTCTCGAAAGTTTCAAAATGTTATATTTACTTATTATTGAAAAGTGCAAAATAATGTATTTACATGTTTTTGAAACGTGCAAAATATTCTATTTACATGTTTTTGAAAAGTGCAAAATATTCTAATTACACACTTTTAAAAGGTGCAAAATATTCTATTTACATGTTTTTGAAAAGTGCAAAATATTCTAATTACACACTTTTAAAAGGTGCAAAATATTCTATTTACATGTTTTTGAAAAGTGCAAAATACTCTATTTACATGCTTTGAGGATCATGATATTTCAATTTTTTCTTGTTGTTGACAATGAATTTTGCTTCTAGCTAAAAATGGATATAATGGAGCCTATGTTAGCCTATGTTAAACGCCTGCATATTATGACATGACTTCGGCTTCGGTTTTGGCTTCGGCTTCCGCTTCACTTGTTATTATTTTCTTGTGGTTGAGTGACTCTCTGCCTCGGCATCCAACGTTTCCTTCTTCGTCTTTTCCTTCCCAACAACGCAACGACAAGTACTAATAATAATAGTAATATTAGTAGCATTATTCGGATTGCTACTAAATACACAATTAGATGTGGACGGAGATCTCCTCTGCGTATCTTGTATCTCATGTTTCCATTTGGATTTGGACCCAGTTGACGTTACAAGGGGAAGGCTCTGCATTCCGTCCAAATTCCTCCGTCCCCTCTTCCCCTAATTCTACAGACGCACGTAAAAAGAAAAAAAGATGTGTGATGGAAAATGTAAAGCAGCTCCATATTACTATGTATGTGAGTAGTGTACAAAATGGGGAGGAGGGAAATTATGCATGGGAGATTAGAGTGTGTGAGTAGTATTGAAATGGAAATGGTTCTTGAGCAAATACAAAGGGCTGTATGCTATGCCTATCCGTATAATGTTTGCCATGTCGTATTTAATGATATATGGATGGTCTTACAGAGTATAACAGGGAAGGTGTAAATAGTGTGTGGCTGTACTGTGGATGTATGTGTCTGGGACTTCATATAGCTACTCCCTTGTTATTGTTTGCGTATGTGTGTGTGTGTGTGTGGTAGCTCATTATTTTACAAGTGTACAGAGTAGCGAATTATAGAGATGGATGTTCATGTGTAATAAAAAATGCAAGATCGTAGTATGCAGTATAAAGCCGAGTTTTTTAATTTACTATACTGCAGAATTGTGGATATGCGAGGATGAGACAGAGAGTGGGTCTGTATCTCGGTCTGGTCTTGGTATCTGGATTCTCTGCTGGATGTGGACATAAATTGATAAAAAAAAAGCAAAGGAAGACTTCCAAGGTTGTTAGTACTCTGACTCCTCTATGCCTATATAGCTACTCAACAAAGACACATAGGAAAAGCCCCTTTATACTCGCATATAAGGATGTTGGACGTGTGTCACTTATACCCCTCGGATTCGCATATTATTTCGCATCTACATCTACCTTTACTGCTACTACTAAAGAGAATCATCTCAATCTCAAAAATCTGAAACTATATCAAACTATATAGCACCCCCAACCGGCACTCTTCTCCCCTCGCACTCCCCTCCACTCCATTCCCCATCCCGATCAGATCACCTCCTCCGGCTGGCTCTTCCATAATCCAACTCTCATCCCCTTCGATCCCCTTCACTTAACTCCAGGGGCGAATCTAAAAATATTTTCTCGAGTGGGCAATTCATAATATGTATCCAGGGTGGAGAGTCAAAATGGCATATTTTCATTTCCAATTTAAAAGCTATAGAATTAAAATGAGCTATGCCAAAAAATAACTCATGAGCAGAGATCCGGAGTTCAGAGAACTTCATTTTAATAGGTCCTAAGGGCCTAATTAGAGCCCTAATTAGCATACTAATTAGGCCCTTAGGGGCTAAAATGAAGTTCCCTGGACTCCGGTTAGTTAGTAGTCTCTAGTTACTTATATGAGATAGAGGAGCAAAGTTTTAATTGCAATTAAGTTTTTGAAAATTGTAAAATATGTTAATTACGAGTTTTTGAAAATTGCAAAATATGTTAATTACGAGTTTTTGAAAATTGCAAAATATGTTA
>JAQFZE010002274.1:0-15015 GCA_034695245.1 Dicyrtomina saundersi | reverse complement strand
GACCCGTAGAAATAGACAAACATGCTTATCTATTTCTATGGTTCCACTTGTCTAATCTAATGTAGCAAGTAGCAAATAATGGCAAATAGTAGCAATAGTTTGATAGTTTCACTACTTCCATTAAATTATCAATTGACTATTTAACTGACTCAATTCTCATTAATTCTCAATCTCAATCAAGTGCCGAGTTGCCGAGGCGCCGTAATCCAAAATATAATCCTTGATTCTGTAGCTGTACTACTTGTACTGTACTGCGGACTGGCTGTAGCTTTCGGTGCTTTCGTCCTTGCTCTTCTAGCTTGTGGTCCGCTGATCCGCACTTCCGCACTATAGAGACATCTCTCATTTTATATTAATTCCGGAACAGCAACCTGCAATCCTGCAATCTCGTATTGAAATTGTGTGGAGGAATATGTAACTCGAATGCCGTCGCCGTGTTTCCTCGCGATCTAAATCCTATGGCGGGCAGGGAAAGTTATTAAATAGTTGTTTTGTAAAGTAGCTCGTAGAAGACTCGTAGTCGTAAATGTGGAGTCGGTATCTGTATTGCATTCTCTGCTTGTCTGTGTCGGTGTCGGCTGCAAGGTTTCAAGAATAATTGTGAATTGAGAGTTTGAGAGATAAGATCGGAGAGAGTCAAAACTTCATAAAGTTAACTGTTCAAGAGTGATTTCTGGTTCTGGTTTAATGCTTAAGTTCTTGAGATAGGATCTCACATAGTGTTCAACTTGAGTTTTATTTTTAAGCTAGGATATAATTTACTGGTAACTTTGAATCTGCAATGTAACTTCAAAATTTAAAACTGCATAATTTGAATACGATTGAAATATTACCTGAAACTTAGCAACTATAAACTACTTATCTTACTTGCTAATAAACTTCATTTATGCTCTGTATACGAGCACGAACGTGTGTTGAAGTTGGAAATTGTGTTAGCGGTGTAATTATTACTCGTTGATGACTGACAACAATTGAGGTAAAGTTTTGTTTCTTTGAAATTGCAACGTTACCTACCTGTATTTTATGTACCTTACTTACGTTGCAAGCTTGTGTTTCAGTTTAAAGCATTCTTTCTTGTGATCCTGCATGATTGGCAATGCCAAATCTTTAATTTAAGTTTTGAATTCAAATTTTGTAGTACGGATATTAGTTAGTTGTATTTGTGTGAATCTGTTGTTTGTCATCTAGTAACATGAGTAAGTTCAAAGTTTGGGTCACTATAATTAATGATTATATAGTCTATATAAATATACATTCTGCATTGCATTAGCATTTAGCATTCCTCAGTCCTGACAGCGACTTTATTGTAGTAGTATTAACTGTTGACTGTGCCCACTGTCAACTGTTGCCTGCAGGATTACTTCCTTTTAAGGGATATTTTACATAACGCGATATTCATTAGAAGTTATAATTTCATGGTGAGCGAAAGGCACCTTTATTCAAAATAAACGTGTCCCTGGCCTTCTTTAAGAACAACCTAACATACACATTCAAACTAATCAAACTTCTGTCATAATCTCTATAACAAGGGGACAATATTACATCTAATGTTAATTATTTCTTGGTTTACGGTTCGTGAATAAATGGATAGCTGCAAGCATCAAGCATAACTCTTTTACTGTGATTATTTAATATACTTAGGTTCAAAACTAAAGGATAATCTGAGTGAAATGCCTCCAACAGTTACAATGACACCCCGTCATGGGCCAGTTCCAAGTACCACCGAGGTGGACCCGGTAGAATTCGCCTCGAAATTTGTCGATCAAATGACTAATAAGGACTTGAGCTATACCTCTCTGTATCATTGTCTTCTTGGAGCTGATGGTATAATTATGCTATTATTTTCAAATTTGTTTTACTCTTCATGCTTTAAAAATTTACACGTTAGCTTATATCAACTAATTTACTACACATTATCTACATTTATAAATCTAGAAGCCCTACCTATTAGTGGATTCTTGGATCATGACTACCCACCTGTGTTTGAACGTGGGCTAATGCCGAAAGACTTATTTACAACAGTGCATACAGCTCCCATACCGGCTGAACTACAAGAACTGCTGAATCGTAAGATTTTTGTATGGATTATTTACCTTTTACTTTTGGCACTGGTGACTATTATTTGTGCAATCATTTGTTTCTTAAACCTGAATTTTAGAGCCGGATGTAGATAGCTGTCAAATGGGCCTTTTCCCAGAAATATTCAGAGCTTGGATGACCATCGACAGTGACTTGTATCTTTGGGATTTTAGAGATGGGTGAGACAAGCTTTCGTCGAATTTAATTCGTCATTCCTACATAAATATTTATGTAAAATGTAATTTTATACAGGACCGATCTCTCCTTTTACGATGGGCTGAAAGAATCGATCATAACGATGACCCTAGTTCCTGTCAGACCTAATGTTTTTAGATCTACAATTCAGTATCTACTTTGTGTATCAACAATATCAAATATAGTAATACTTGGGTTTATAACATCGCAAGGAAACAATGCTCAGAATCCTGGTATAATAATTACTAAGTTTTCTTTTACTTCGGGTTTTAAATAACTATTTAAATCCCACCAGTTTCATTTAAATGAAGGTTGTTTTCATTGTAGTAATGGAATTAGTGTCACAACCTATATTTGTAATTTCTACTGATGAAATCCGATTTCCTGTTATTGCTGGCGCGGATACCGGAAGAATCTTTTTAGGAGCCGTAGATGGAACTCTTCACGAAATTTTTTATCAAGTAAGTTATTTAGTTATTTATTTTTTCATAATACGAAGTAAATCTCGATTTTATTATTCGTAAAGCATACATAATAAATTGTGTATGTGCTGTGTTGCAATAACGTGGTGTTAGTCTATGCAAAACATGTGAATTTTGCAGTCCGAGCGAGGTTGGATTTCAGATCGATGCTGGAAAACGAATTTAACGCGTTCCATTTTTTCATCATTACTACCAAAATTTCTTACATCTTCCAGCCCGGATTCTGTTGTACAAATAGTAGTGGATAATACAAGGAAACTTCTGTTTACAAGGTCTTCTTCGGGGGGAATTGTGGTAAAGTTTGGCATTATCTCCTAGTTTGAAAGGAAATTATATGTAAATCACCCACATTTCAGACCATAATATTTAAGCTAACTTTTGAATAGGCGTACGATCTGGGCCATGATGGATCAAGTTTTCGCTCAGTAGGATCTATGAGCTTCGATACCATTGTTTCTAATGTGATGAAAATATCCAAAAATACATTGGAACCAAATTTTGTGCGAAAAATTATTGGAATTGGAGTAATTGAATATGGTTAGAATAAAATTCGTATTAAGGTCGTTTTGTTATTAGTTTATTTCTTGTATTTAGTACTTACGGAGCTGTGTTTTTATAGGTGAATTAAGCCTTGTGGCAGTGACAGACTCTGGTTGTCGAATTTACTTTTCTTGCTACTCCCCACCTCAAAGTGCAAATAGAGGCGTTAGTGTCCGTCCGATGGTTTTATCTTTAGTTCATGTTCGCATGCCGCCTGGCTACTGCCCAACGTCTGGTACTAGGAAACCACCTTTTGGACATACAGCATCCATAAATCAGGGTAATGAGCTATCTTATATTCTTTGATAATTTTGAATGGAAGTTAGATCCACTGCGTCTAGATATTACATGTGATGTTGTATTAGTTATACTTATGTTGTCTAATTAATTAAACAAAAACTCGTCCGTCTTGTTTTAGTCACTAAATCAATCTTGTGTCTCTAAATTTTAGGGATTTATAGTTTTGTGACTCGGGGTAACCCCGACCAGGATGCTATATGGTTTATCGTGCCTTTGATGTACCCATCCCAGTACTGTGCGGAAGTTTGCTCGGTTCACATGTTACCTGGGGTTGCTGTAGATATCAAAGCTATTCCGATTCAAATTACCAACGACTTAGATTTAAATAAGGCGCAATTACCGGATATTATAACTCAGCATTTACGTTGGAATCGACAGATTGTGATTTTAACTCCAAACGGAACTGTTGTTTATCGTCAGTCGAAGCCTTATGAATTGCTGCAAGATTTATTAATTGAACGAAAGGGACCAGAAAATATTAAAGGGCACTTTGAATTGTGTGCAAATAGAGAACAGCCTCTTGCGAATGTTGTTCTTTTAGCGTCCCATCCTCACAGTCATTTAGAGCAAGGGGTAAGATCCCATAATTATATCAAATTTCAATTTCGTCCCTGATGGTTTTGAGGATCATTAAATTTATCTGTTTGTTTGCTTTGAATTAGGTTTACGATTTGGCTACGAAAGCATTTTTCATGTATGGTTCAATTAATGAACCTACACAGCAAGGACGACCAAATATCTCAGCTCAGTCGCCTTTGGAAGTTCACCAGACGTCGTTTGCTGCTGGTACCATGGTTTTTATATCAATTGATACAATATTTATTCAAATGATTTTTGTGTGTGAATTATTAAATTCGGTTTCGCAGGCATGCATGATTCCACAATTGATTTCAATCCTAACATCGTTTCAACACCTAACCGGGATCGAGATAGGGTAGCATCCTTCCAGGATGCTTTTGGGTCTCCACAGTCACCTGTTCATGGAAATCCTTATAGTCCGCAGGTACATCTTGGACAAACACAGTTTTATCAGGGCTCAACTCAACCTTCTTCGCCATTCCATCCTACTGCAGGCCAACAGTTTTCACCTGCAACTTATCAGTCTGGACCTCAACAAGAAATGTACTCGCCTTACACACCACGTCATGATGCTTTATATCTTGTAGTATCAAGAATTTTACTTCCCTTTTGGCACCAACAGCTTATCAGAGTTAGTAATCCGGAGAACCCAACTGCTGTTAAAATTGTAAGCGTTGCTTTAAAGTACTTACATGCACTAGCTAAAATATTTCAAATTTGATCTTAATATTTTTATGCTATTTACATTTCCGTATACAGATTACGCCAAACATAAGCGGGGACGAAGTAGGTTATGCCATAACTTTTCTCAGTAGTGTTTTGACATTTATCAACAACAATCCCTCGCTTTATATTAGCAGGTATGGTTCATAGACAAAATCTAATTGCGTAATTAGAAATAGTTAAATACTTTCGTGTTTATCTAATGTAAGTATTTAAATATATTGGTATTTATGGGGTTGCTTTATGATGTGAAAAGGGTTAATGTAACACCGTCCTCCCTGAACACACCAGAGGCTAGAAGAGCAATGAATCAAGAGCAAGAAAAGAATTCTGTTGCAGCGTTAAGAAGCTTTCTGTCTTTGACTCTTGAAGTCTTAGGAATGTGGAAACTTTTATGTGAACATCAGTTTCACATTGTTTTGCACGTAATATAATGTTCATTTTTATCAGTTATTTTTTTATGATTCAAATGAAGTTTACAGATGCAGTACAATTTTGTTGTTCTTTAACAGGGCGTAGATGACCGTCTCCACAATTCTACTATGAAAGAGCTTGTGGTTAATGGATATAGTACAGTAGCCGTCATCATTAATGCACTTGTGTCGAAGTATGAATGAAATTTTCGCACATAATTATGCTCACATTCTCAAAACTTATCTATTTTTCAGTTTTACAATTTTTGTGTTCCATGGCCATGGGTGCTCTGTACTCTGTATTAAACCAGTTTTATTTTATTTTCAGTCTTAACGAAAGATTCTATTTTTGTGAATATTTTTTAGATATCTGGGTGACAATGCCGCTGTGGATGCGATTAGCATGCGACTTCGAGAAGTTTGCCCAACATTATTTAAAAACGAAGATGCAATCGGCTCGAAAGTAGCTGAAATTTTAGCCAAAGTTAAAGTAATTACTGACCCCAGGGACAGGGAGTCAATGCTTCAGGAAGCGCTTCATCTATGCGAAGAGATTTGCGGTCATGGCAGAATAAATATTCGTAACTTTTGTAAACAGTTTGCGGATCTTGGGTTTCCACAGGGCGCTGTCCGTCTGTGTCTAAGTTCTTCCCGTGCAGCTGATCCTAATCAATTGGCGATGATGACATTAAGAAGTAGTACTTCGAGTGATACATCTGCTCTTCAGTCGTATCAAAAGAGGTGTGTTCGCTTGTGCTAAATTATTTTTTTATTTATTATGAGTGTCAGCGCTCTTTTGACCTTTGTAGTTAAAAAATATCGTTTTTAAGTATAAATTATTGATATTGCTTTTTAGATTGGAAATCTACAAAATTGTATTCGAAATTTTAGACGGCTATGTTACAGTTGTAGCTTCAAAGCAGTCCCCTTTAAACAAAGTCCATTCAAAAGTTCCAACCGACGATCATATTGTTCCAGAAAAAGCTAAAGAGTATGCAGATGTGATGATTCGGGCTATCTTAGCATCGGATGACGAGCCGTTTCATATTGCTCTGTACAATTGGTTAATGGATAGAAAGTTATTTGATCGTCTGCTTGAAATAAAGCATCCATACCTAGACTCCTTCCTACAACGAGCTGCAGATTCTGTTGTGTCCGGTCAGTGGCCATCAGATGTTCCAAATCCTAACGACACTCGAGTTCTCGACCTCCTGTGGCGTCACCATGAAATGAATCACAATTATCTTGCAGCTGCTCAGATTTTATCAAAATTGGCTGAATCAACTACGTGAGTTTTTTAAATAGTAGTAGTTACAGGAGAAAGACGCTGGCTTTGCAATACTTTCCTTTTAATACAATTTCAGGACGAACATAAATTTGTACCAACGAATGGAGTACCTGTCAAGAGCAATAATTTGCTGCAAAAGTTGCAACTCACAGGGAGAGTTTTTGGAGCAGCTAGAAGCTAAACTGGAGGTCGCACAAATTCAGAAACTAATTCTTGAATGGGTGAGCATGAAGCTGCAAGCTCAGTTGGGTGGATCAGCTGGTGCTGGTGGTGAAGATGGCTCCCAAATGATAGACACTAAAACATTGCAAGATTTAGCAAGCCGGCTGAATGCACAACTTTACAACATCTCTACAGTTAGTTTCATTAAACCTCAAGCTGCACTGTGATACAGTTGATAAGATAAATTTAAGTTTGTGTACCATGTAATTAATAAACAAATAAACCTTACATATACTAATCTGAATATGTTTGTATGTTAGCTTTATGGAGACTATGCGACTCCTCTTAAACTTCATGACATCCGGTTGGAAATATTTTATTCAGCTGGACATGCCGAAAAGCAGCTGATAGAGTCACTCTGGGCCGATATTGTGGAAGCTGGTAAATCGTCGATAAGTGTATCCATTCAGCAATATCGTTAAAATTGTGATTTGGAGTATTTTTTAAATTATTGCATGCTTTTAATTTCAGAGTTACAGGCAAGCGATCGACACTCTCTTGAATCGCAAATGGAGATTATTCGTAGAAAGTTAGTTACACTTGGCAGAAAATTCAAAAACGCCCCAGCCTTCTTTCCAGTCGGTATAGTCAGCATAACCACCATTAAATTTTATTATGTTTTGCATTTTTTCAGACGGTTTGATACTTGATACACCATAATTATTGATAAAATATTCCTATCAATATTGATTTACTAAATATTTCAATTTTCAGAGTACTTAGTTGAACACCTTGAAACAATGAAGCCAGCTGAAAATGTAGATCCTGGTTGGGTTTTCAAGACTATGTTAGAAGTGGGCATTCCCTTTACAGGACTTTTGCTAGTTTATGAAAGGTTAGTAAATAAAGATGTGTACATGCATGCAGCCTACGTTTCGGTGCTTTGGTTACTCTGGTATGTCTACTCTCTTAAACAACATTAATCGTTACTTAATGAAATTATTATGAAATTATTATTTTAGGCTGTGGAGAAAATTAATTTCCAGACAAGCGGCAGGGACCGCCAGTGTTGATATACAAATAGCTAATGTAATCGTAATGATGGTTGGCTTATTCGTGAATAACACTATTGATTTTCATCTGAACTACATGCAAAGGTGAGTGATAAGTCTAGTAATAGTTAGTATAGCCTTCTTCAGTCATTTTAAATTGTGTCTCGAGTTTTTATACATTACATACATATTTTTAGGGCTGAACTGGTCGAGAAGTGCAAGGACTTAATTGCCCAAATGATAGTGGAATTCTCATCCCGGTTTGAGGCATCTGCAGTGGAAATATCGCAGAAATTTACGCATTTGAAGGATAAATTGGACCGGTTACCTCGTTAAATTAGTTCGTAGTAATTTGAGTGAATGTTTTAGGTTTCTTTTATGTCCAAATAATTCGAATGTTTTGTGGTTTAATTTTTTCTGCGAATTTGTTTAAATGTGAAAGTTGCAACCCGTGTTCTTTTATTACACTGCCACTATCCTAGTATGGGATAGTAGAAGCTTTCTTGTAATACTTCAGTATGAAGCTCATTCATTCTTTAAAAATCTAACATTTGATCATGCATGTATTTGTAACCTTCATCCATTATGGTAAATGTAATATATTCTTTCTTCCCTGATAAAAAATCATTTTCTAACTCACCAAATAGTATTCATACGTAAAATTGGTGTAAAAATATTTTTCTTGTTTGTCAATTGAATCTAGGCTCTAAACTGTAAATTCATCTATATGTAGATAAAGGATTTTGATTTTTGAAAAAATAAAGTTATTTAAACATTGACATTTTTAATTTGAACGATACAAAGTACGCCAGTCTCAACTTCTAGACGTTAAGTAATTACGTGTATAGATTATACGTTTTATGTGTACGGATGTTAGAGAACAAGTGGTGAACACAGATTTGCACTTATTTCTTAAGTACATATTGTTGAATGTTATATGAATATTAAATCCTATGAGAAATTTTCCTGACATGAACGGAACACGGATCCGCAGTCAGTTCGGGTCGAATTTACGTAATGAATTACTTTTTTTTGTGAAGTTAGTTGTGTAGCTATGGTAATGTATGTACAAATGCCGGTCCATTGGCAAATCATGTACCTCTTCACCTCGAGTGAATTCATTCGTCCTTAGGTAACTTGTAGAGATTACCTGCACCCTTATATCTTGGGCAAAATTGATTTAGGAATGAAATAGCATAGTTTGTCATATCGGTTTCAGTCTTTCCATGTAGATGTTATGAGTGAAGGTGCAAGAAGTTGCGTTTTATGTGTATAAGTGTTTTTGAAATTGAAAGTATCTGCTGTTGTACAATATAATGTATATCAGTAAGTATGCGAAGGAACTTAATTAAATAACTCGTATTACAATGATGTTAGTCTTTATGGTCCAGGTGCGTCGTGATTCATAATGTTCATACCGTGCTTAAATCTTCCCAAGTATGTATTGCTCTTTGTGCCTATATAGGTAATACCATCCTAATTTAGCATTTTGAATTACAAACTTGGCAATTTGACATATTATAGAGACACATCGTGGCTGCCACAAGTTCAAGTTTTGCCTAAATGCAAGCCTTTAAACTCAAGTATCCTGGGTCTCGATATAAAGCTAATTGAATCCAAATGGGTCGTCTTTTATTATTATTTATATTTGGACAACGCTCAGCTCAGGTTGCAAATATATTCGAGCGACGAAAAGGTCTGGGTTTTTGAAAGCAAAATATTAAATAATCACTATCATTGAATTTAATGTATAAAGTAGAAATATTCAAAGGAATTGTTGGTGAAGGCTTGTAGCAGAATTCAAGGAAGGAAGGAAGTTTAAAAAATAGCTTATGTTTGACCGCATTGACTCATGAATTTAGTTATCTTTAAAGGAAAAAAGGTTTTCTTCCTGCGATCACTGCGATGGAAATCATATGGAATAGTATAGGTACCGTAGGGAGCGTTCACAAATGGCGCCATCCCATTTTATCAATTTTCTGACCTACGCACCCCTGTCACCTATGTTACTGTTAAACAGGGTAAATCGTCACTTTTCAGACCCACCTACCTACCCTAAGGATGACGCCATTTGTGAACGCTGTAGGGACATACTCAGTGTATTAAGAGTAATAAGGCAGTGACCGGTGCGGTGACCGTCTGTGGTGCACATGTATATTATATCTATCGGTATCCAGTTCAATACGTACTACCCAGATCTACCTAAAAAATATATGCTTATATTATTTTAAATTATTCGCATGACTTCATTTTACTGCTATTGTCAGCTTAGCCAATATATAAAATATGTCATTTTAATATGCATTACACACAATAATAACTAAATAAAGTACTGACCATAATAAACAAGAATTATCCGTGTTAACATCAACATGCAACAGCAGTACTAAAAACGTACGTAAAAAGTTTATTAGATGTCTAAGTACTTAACTACAACTATACCCACTATATGTACCACAATACCACTGCGTACCCACACCTAGCATTGCAATATGCCATTATAAATAAGGCCTCGGCGGCGTCAGTCTCGTTTAAGAAGCTGGACCCCTGTTATTAATAATAATAATACCCACACCTACTAATATGTGAATCTGTTGTCGTCGCACCAAAAAAAGAAGAGGTGTACTGGTACACTGCACTAGATTTATCTCAAGACAGAGAACGCAGTAGAAACTAGAAACCTCAATTTACACCAGTCTTTATTTAGACGGTCGCAGTCGCAGGTAAAGACACAATATTGTGTTGAGTTATAATAAGTTCGAGTTCCAGGCTAAAATTAAATAGTAAATAGTATAGAAAAGTTGTATACATATATGCTGGGTTATCCCGTACGGAATCAAGTACCTAATTGTTTTTATGATGGGTTTTTATTTCATACAACACCTACAATTATTTATCACCTGCACGGGAACGAACGACTCAGTATTATGTTATTTTCTCTTCTTATTTTTCATGAAATATTGTAAGTAGTTAAGTAGCCCTTATTAAAATATAATAAGAATCTTGTGGTAAGATTATTTCTAGAAATCCAATCAATTAAATAGCTAAAATTTTTGCCACAATCTATCTACCAATTTGGATTTCTTGTTAAACATATGGATGATATACTTATTTATAAAAGCTAAGACTGGCAGCCACAGAATCAGAAGCTAATTATTATCATAATTCCCAAATGCGTATGAAGTAGTCTAAACGCAATCCTGACGACGCAATTACTAATGATACATCCAATAAAGCAAACTAAATTGCAGTTTTTAAAATGTATACGGCAGATTATTGTAAGAAATACCAGTACACGGATTAGTGACAGTGTTTAGTTTTTTTCTCATGCATAATAACAATAACCCAAGCAGAACCTCAGAATGCCCCATCCAAAAGTCGCAATGCTGTAAGTAGAGACCACCCGCAAAATATAAGTACCGTCTTTCCTGTTATAGTACACGGGCTGTATTAGTACACGGGCCTGTAATAGTACACGGGTCTGAGAGCTATGAGTTTGAATAGAACACGGGTCTATATAACACACTATTATATGGAAGTACAAGGGTCTGTATTAATACACGGGCCTGTAATAGTACACGGGTCTGGGAGGTCGGAATTTGAATATTAGACCCCGTGTACTATTACAGGAAATACGGTAGGTAGGTAGGTACTTAGGCATGTCACTCATCACATCACTCAAGTACTTATCACCACCGACTTCAAGAGTCCGTGTTATGTACATTGTTACACACCCATACCGTCTTATCCAGGAAGTCTTATAATAAGAAACCCGTGTTTCAGACCCCACCCAGACTCTTAAATAAGGTAGTTTGGAGTTTTATATAAATATCTTTATACTTTATACTGTTCATGTATAGTTAGCAGTAGGTTGTAATATTATACTTGGTAAAGCGTAGTCGAAATCTTTAATTTTTCATTATTCATTCTCACTGATAAATAAAATAAATAGAGCCAGCCCTGACTGAGCCCAGCCTGAAATGATAAAAAGTTTAAAACCTTATACATATTGCTGCAATATATGCAGTATACGGGTTTAATCAGCATTGCGTAACAGTATTGTGAGACCAGCACCCTTATTTATATATGTAGTCAGTGTCAAAGGTATGCAATGCAATGCATTTTGCAAGATGTAAAATGTTATAATAAATTATTTGAACTGAAAACACTTTTAGACCTAGGTACGTACAAACATATATACCAATAATACATATACAGGTTACATATACATATATTATATTATGTGATACATAAGTAGTAATAATTATTAATTATATTTGCGATTATTATTTTAAGCATTGTTATGCAAGTACCTATAATCAAATGCATCATAAATGAAATACCGCGACAACTTCAATAATAATGAAGTACGGTAGGTACGTACATACCTATATGCCTACACTGCTCTTTGTCTTTGCTATATAGTTGTCATCCAGTGATATAGTGCTAGGTAATATTTAAGGCATGGAATAATTTGTAATTCAGGCACTTTAACATACTATCTTTCTTTCACGTTGAGTTTTTCATTTTTAGTGTAAAAGTATTGCATACAATTTAAATTACAACAACAGAAAAGGAGTGGGGAAAAGTGGGATGGGGGAGTGGTATTTTCTCATTTCTGGTGTACCTTTGAATTCATCTTCAAAAATTATTATTCCTTCGAATGCCATCTTGTAATATTAATATACAGACAATGCTTACTTTAAAAATAGCGATTGCTAATATGAAAAAATGCTTGTCGGATGTAGATACTTAATAAGAATGGGAAATTATGCCGTTATGTGTTAGTACCTATCCGTCTGTAGATAAGCTCCGTATAGAATTACTCATCATCGCCCAGCCGCGCAGTCCAAAATCTCAGATTGAAACTATTCATCTCTCATCTCTCCTCGTCTCCTCTCTCTCTCTCAGTGCTCCCACCAAGAAACATGTAGGTATTATGTATTTATTTTTTTTATTTGTGTACACCTCGATAGAATTTTAGTATTCCCTTAGCGCAGCACTCAAGTATACGCATGTATGCATCTCTTTAAGTCAAGTTCATAATCACTACCAACTGGTAGTACAAGGAATGCTAAACACATTTAATTTAATTTGTAATACAATTGCATACTGAAAATAAGGCTGTCGTATTTTAAGCTGCGAGAGCATGGTGCCAAAAATAGAGAGGAAAATAGAAGTTACCTACCTACATCATTGGAACTACTTAACTGTAAGTAGCCTACATATAAATATTATTATGACGTGTCTGAGAAAGGCCTTGGTGGCCTTCGCAAACTCCTACAGATTTGAACCTCGAAGAACCGAAATTCACGACATTAATTACCGTCGTTGTCT
The DNA here is from genome assembly GCA_034695245.1 of Dicyrtomina saundersi. NCBI lineage: Eukaryota > Metazoa > Arthropoda > Collembola > Symphypleona > Dicyrtomidae > Dicyrtomina > Dicyrtomina saundersi. The sequence goes on along the minus strand of JAQFZE010002274.1, from coordinate 1,865 downwards.
CGTCCGATCATCTGACTCTAGTGACTCTGTCTACTGATTTTCCTTGCCGTCAAAAAGCTCTTGACAGTCACTATATTCACTTCTGCCGCTCTTCATGCTTAAACTTATTCTCAAGATGAAATTCAACGAGTTCAATATCAACTTCACTGTACTTACTTAAGTAGCACCACTCGTGACGAGGCCGTGTTGCCCCATTTGTGATTATTTTTGAGACAAATATTATTGGCTCCGTCCCGCAAAACATCATAGCAAACGTTATTAAGCATAGTATTGTAAATACTTATACTGTGCCACGCATATTCCATTCCTTTTACTATTTATTTGTCCTTTAAATGGTAAACAATAAACACCTTCGTGACGCGAGAAAAATATTACGGCGTGGTGTGGTAAAAGCAAAGGTGCAGGTGAAATGTTTACTTCTTAATCATCTTTTTGAAACATTAGTTCATTAAGCTGGGGGCGAAGTTCAAGTCATGTTTGTGTGAGGCTATATAAAGAAGAATACAATAATTTCGACAGTTAAATGCATTGTTAATTAATTATCGTTGGTGAACAGTGATTTTGTGATGAGTGAAACCCAAAAGTTGGATTGGAAGTTACTACTTTTTGTAAGCATACCTTTCATAAAAATAATTGTGCGTTAGTCAGTATTATTCATAAGACGATTTAAAATTATCTCTAAACTGGATTTTGAGTATTGTCATCTGCAAGAAATCACAAGCTGATATGAAACTGAATGGAATCATCAGTTACGCTACAACTACACTATACAGAATACCGTAAAGGAAAGTTTAAAAACGTGTAAAAACAAGGTAATATTCATTATAATAATTATTACCATTTTCTTGTTGTATGAAAAAGTAGTCTCATTGTCCTGGCTCACTTGACGTCTGAAACGGTTTGCATTTATACACTAACCAGAAACTATGCATCTTATTTAAATTAGGTCGTACTTGCTTATTGCTAGCATCGAGAGTCGAAAATGATAAATATAGTAAACGCTTAAATATAATATAGAATAATATTCAAATTCAAATTCCATTCCAGTCGCAACATATTCTCTCCTACATGTGTGAAGATCTCAGCTACAGTTAAATGGTAGTTATTGCGATTGTAATACATCTGTATGGTACTGGTGGCTGTTTAGTTCAAAAGGGGATATAATTAAATCGTGTTGCATTAGTAGAAGTAATGTACTATAGTAGGCCAGGTGGCTCATACACCCATGTATGAGACTTGTGATCCTCATTTTCCCCGATAACGTAGAAATATGTACAAGCATGCAAACATTTAAATAGAAATAGTACTATAAAATATGACAGTAAAGTTGGCATTCAAATCCATACTTACATTAGACTTGCGTTGTATTTATGTTAGATAAGTAAGTAGGAGCGTAAAACATTTTCAAGATGATACATTACTTCAATTACAAAAATAAAATCCGGCATCACAGCTGTGTACTTAATGCATAATATAATTAAATATTTCTACAACTCTTAGATTTTATCTTCTCTGTGGTATTATTGCTTTTCATGAAGTCAACTAATAATCCAACAGATTGTAGTTTGTCCATTGTCCATTACATGCCCTAGGAAAATATATAAAATCTATAAAAATACATAATATACTTAAATAATCCTTAGATAATCGTATATTTACTTCAATGGACGTCAATCGCTTAATCAATCAAAATTGATTCAGAAACAAATCCGTAGTTTCAATTACTGGTGCCTTACGTATCTATCTTAATAACAATAAGCTAGTACTTACAAAGATATAATTTCGTTGTTCGTATTTTTGTAAAAATATAAATGAAATAAAATAAATGAATTCTAATTAAATAGTGTCAATGTCAATAACTATAC
>JAQFZE010002273.1:0-15020 GCA_034695245.1 Dicyrtomina saundersi | reverse complement strand
GGGGGAGGGGGGCTGGATACGTTTGGGGGAGGGGGAGGGGATGGTGCAATTTGTGTAGATTAGACAATCCTCCGTTAGTGCACCATCCTGTATTGTCCCTTTAATTACAGCTTAATTAGTTGACGCCCGTTTTGTCACCAAATTTTACCTCACCCATATAACGTGTTTTGAGCTCTTGTTTAATGTCATCTGTGGACTTCTGTTGACCACTATTTTGTGTCAGTGGCTGTGGAAGTTCAATTTTCCAATTAAGGACAATCCTATGTTAAGCATAGGTACATACTAAAGTAGGTACCTAGTTATTAACATTACGAATTGAAAATTTCTGGCTCCGCGGCCCCTGTTTTGTGTAACAGACTAGTCAGTCCGATCGCCCTCTTAACAACAGGGCTCTTTTCCATCGCATTTGTGCCCGTTTTTAAAGTTTCGAAGTTTAACACCAAAGTACAACTAGGAACCGGGTCAGGTGGCAGTTTTAAAAATAACAACAATATACACTAGGGCTGGCATGTCGTTTAAACGATAACGACAACAACGACAAAAACGACCAATTTATGCATGTCGTTGTTGTCGTTTGCTCGTCACAAAATGTCGTTTCTAAACGACAAACGACATTTTGGCATTTTGACACGTTTAAGCAATTAAACAAAAGAGAATTCAAGAACTCGCTTACAATTCATGTGTTATTATTGTTATTTCATTTTTTTTAAGTTAAATTTACTAGATAACAAATATACGTAACGTATACTATGTCGAATTGCACAAGTTGACTATCATGGTCAACCTACAAACGTTTCTACGCCTTTGTATGGTCATTGCTAGTGTACCCGTGACGTAACGGCTTAAAACCCAGACTCAGACCGCAAGGATTGCAGTGTGGAATCGGAAGATTTCCCGCTCAGCCCCAGTTCGATCCCCAGCTCTGGCAGGCTAGACCTGGCTGGTTCGGTGGAAAAAAGTACAGGCCGGGCCACAGGCACTTGTGTCTGTGCTCTCTATAGTCACCCTTGGTTGTGAATAGAGAAAGAGTGTTTCTGGGGGTAAAACAGAGTAATTTGAAATGAGGGATTGACTCGCCCTGATCCTGCCTAGAAACACTATTCATTCGGAACTGTGGACCTCTAGATCTACTAACTAGTAGTAAATAGAAGTGTCTTTGTTAAGAAAGTAAAAAAAAAAAAAAAAAAAAAAAATCAATGAAAAGATGTAGCATTCATAACAAATTCATTAATATCAAGTATAACTATGCAAGTAGCTACGAATGAGTAGTTTGCACGAAGTTTTGCCTACATTAGTTTTTGATAATTCGTGTCACGTTAGTTGTTTCCAGTAATTGACATCCAGCCCTTGTTTAATGGCAGCCTTAACAGCAAAATTAGGCATTTTGAATTTGCCGCCAAATTTTAGCTGACAATTTACAGGTTGTAAATACAGAGGAGTAAGTTGTAAAATGGTTAGCTGTGACGATTTAGGTACAGGCATTTTTATATTGTCAATAAAAATAAACATTCAGAATTCGAAATTTTGAATTTCCGGCCAAAACTTATTGTGTAAAATCAAGATTTCGACCGGTAACTCAATCAACTTACACTAAAATGATATATCATTGGAACGTTAACAATTAGGCAAACGTAATGAGCATGGTGTTACTAGCATTCGCGTTAGTAGTTTTTAAATGGTTTTGAAAAAACATAATTGCAAATTAAAATAAGTTATCAGATTTTGTCGAGTAATATATCATTTAAAAGCTCTTTAAAAATAAGCAGACACCATTTTTTTGTTTTTAAAATGTGGCGCATACAACACATTTTAGGCGACATTTAAAGTTTGAAACACCGTTATCTTGAAAACGTTTTGTTCGAACGATGGCGCGTTTCGTTATTTGAATTCTACTAGTGATTACCTTTCGAATGATATATGGCTCGATGAAATTGGTCTAGTATTGCAAAATTTTCAAAATTCCGGTAAATTATGTAGATAGGTAGTAATAAATAGAAAATTATGTTTAGTTGCGACTGAGGATTGAGAGTGACTATCTATGATGTGTGTAGACTAAATTGATGATTGAGCCAAAAGGCTGTTGCATCAAATTATGCGATGATAATTGTGCTGTAAGCGATGTAAATAACTTCATTGCCGATTTGCTAATTCTGACTGACTAATTATGATGAATGTAAAATGTTCACATCCTTCCTAGCAATAAGATGCAAAATGGTGAACAATTGATTATGTTTATGGTAGTAAGTAACTGTAAGTCGATACTTATTTTAATAACAGAAAAACCAAAACTCCAATTACACCGAATTACTCTTCTTTCTTACTTTACAATAATTATATCGAGCATTGTAATGTATTGCAATCAATACCTACGTTAGATTTTACACTGAATTTGAGTAGAAAGAAACAGGGTACACGCTCAGTCTGCTTACGGTTGAGGCTGGCAAGGCTCTGCTGGATTATGAGAAAGACAAAATGGCTGTGGAACTGGATGGCTTAAATTGACCATGAACTCTCCTCATGGTAGTGAATGCATTCCCATGCCGACAATGCCGACATTGCCGACAGCTTCTGGCGAGTTCGTCAACGTCGGCATTCACCCTAAATTTGTTGGCATTGCCGAATGCCGACATTTTATTTTAACTACCTCAAATCATGTGATCTACTTTAAAATTAACAAAAACAAACGTAGAACTCGCAGTGCACTCCAGTTATATAGTATGTCAACGCGTGCTTTCGTTCTTTATTAGGACTAAAAGCTATATCCTGTAATAAGTAGTACAGCGAGTACTTGTTGCGGGTGGGGTGACTTAGTCGAGGTTATGGTTCAACACGAGTCGAGTTTGGGCAAACTCGACTCGAAACTCGAACCGACTCGATTGGAGTCGGATCAAAATACCAAACTCGACTCGAAACCGACAAGAAAACTGATAAACTCGAACCCGACTCGAACCGTACACAATCGAGTCGGATGGCTCCAAACTCGACTCGAAAACTGCTAACAATTAATAAGTTTGATTAAAAACACACACGAATAAAATTTATTTTTATTTTTATGTCGATTTATTGCAGGTTAAGTAAGAACAAGTGTTTTAGTACTTAGTTACAAAAATTAAATTAAAGTTAAAATGCTTTTAAGTATTAGAATGAAATTTGACTCGACTCGAAATTTTTTTACTGAGATTCGACTCGACTCGAAGCTTGTGCTACTAAAATTCGACTCGACTCGAAACCGATAAAATGCTTTCGAGTCGACTTTAGGACTGACTCGAACCGACTCGAACTCGACTCGACTCGAATTATACCCGAATCCACTCGACTCGTGATGAACCATAGTCGAGGTTGTTGGTGGCTTGGTGACTGACAGGATGTCTATTTAAAGATTACAATTTGGTTTGAAAAAATAGTTAAGCTTAATTACAGCCTATTTTCTAATACAACGCACGATTCTAACGTTGCGCGGGTTTGTAATAGCACGCGAGGGGAATTTTCTCAGATTGAATAATACGGGATGCATAAAATGTCATATACATACTATTTTTTAAACCATCTATAATTTTAATTTGTAGTGTAGCCTTGTGTTTAGTGGCGGAAGCAAGGTACAAAAAAGAGGGAGGAAGGAATCAAAGTTGTAAGGCTTTACTCTCAAATCCCTGAATGATTATTAAATGCAAAATGAAAGATAATGAGGGATGAAAATATCTGTACTCTTGCTACGCAAAATGCGTGAATTCTAATACCCACTGGTAGACTTAACTGCAATAAACGGCAACAAACTCGCTTCTACAAAATACTTAATATAATTTATTATTGTAAAAGACGAAATAAGTTTAATGTATAATTAACAGTAGACAGAAGTAAAAGATACAAAGACTGAAAAAGACAGATTTTTTGTTCAGAGGGAAGTTAAAGCTAAAGTCAGGGAGTTTAGGTTTCGATTGGTAATTTATTAAAAAAAAACGGATGGGCATGGCCCATAGTACACGGATATATCTAACAGAATTAAGTTATTAAGTACCGTAAAACACCAAATAAAAGCCCAGGCATCTACCTATTTACTCAACTTACGGTACTCGGTAAATACATCACGTTTTATGGGCTTCTATTGAATGGGGGGTTTTAATTTGTGTTTTACGGTATGTTATTTTAGTATATTAGGGTTCTGGAGTCAACGTGGACTAACTTATTACAATTTAACAGTTAACAAGACCAAGTTTACTTCAAGGCTGACATTGGTCAACCAGTCAAATTCAAACAGTAAGTAATTCTAGAATGCGGTAATTAACACAAGTTGAAGGTTCAGCCTTTCAAGGAACTCAGGAGTTAAACAGTTAAATAGGAGTCGATCGATGCGACTGCCTTTACATTGAATGTAAGGATAAAGAAAGACAAATTAATTACTTTTCTATGTAAATCAAAAACAGATATTAGAAAACTTGGTCGATGTCATTAAACACTAACAATACGCAAATCACAGCTAATAAATGCTGGAATTTTGAACTACAAACTTTGTACATTTGCATGATCGCAATGACCCTAAAATTTTAAAGAAAAAATATGAATAATAATTAAACTTCGGTTCAACACTAAACACCTTGCATTTAATTTATTTACTTGCAAAACCTGTTTAATATTTGTTAATGTATTTTAATTTATGTCGTTTTCTGTCTTTTACAAACTGTCGACATTATTGGGAGTACTATTAGAAGATGAACAGCATTTCAAATTATCATTTTACTTTACGACGGCAACGTATAATTCAGCGACCGTTAGTTTTTGTAACAGATGGTGACGAAAATGAGACTGTATAAAAGTAGCTTAGATAGGCCAATATTAGTTAACCAGGTTGTATATAATTTCAGAAAATAAAAGTATTCAATCCATAACTAGCGCGTGGTATTATTTTTATCAACGTTAAACCGAATATATCGTATAGCATAGAAGCAAATTTTAACAGTTAATGTTTTTGAATTTTACCATCGTAATTTTTGATGTCGGCATTGGCGATGTTGGCATCGGCATTGTCGGCGTTGCTTTCACTACCTTATGCCATTTCATGGAGCATGCAGTGCATGCAGGCTTCACCTTGAACAGAACTGTAACTTCACTACTATAGCTATTATAATGAGAGAGAGAACTGAATCAAATATCCATGACTCTCGACTACCCTATGAGTACAGACTGCATCCACAAGTTGGATGCAGTTGCTGGTTATCAATTTACATGACTATTTAAATATTATAATCAAATAACCAACTGAAAGAACTGTCAATTAAACCACGAGCACTGTTCTAAAATAACCAAGTATAACGTTGCTAATCATTACCAACTTTATAAGTGAGTAAACCTCGGTTAAATATTTAGATACCGACTAGTTACCCTTAAAGTCAGGGATCAGGGTGCTTCGCACTTCTTGAATCAAGTGCAGTAAAACCAATGACAAGTTTAAGTAGTTCGTTATTGTGTTTTACAACTGATTTAAGTGTATTTATGAATCAACAAAGTGGATTATATTTCTTAAAGAATACATTAGTGGTGCTACACTGAACGTAATTGTCAGTTTTATGAAACAATTTATTTATGCAATTAAGAAGTAATGAGCCGTTTATAATACCTACTAGAATTTCAAGTGTTAGAAAATATCTTAAGTTAGGTTCTGATAAAAAGAATCTAATAAATAAAAATCTAGTCAACTGCAACCATTAATTATTGTCTTTCGTTTCTTGTGAAATATCTTACAATTAAACAATTTAGTTGAATGTTTATTCATTTGTTTTTTGTAAAACTACTTGTATTACTACATGAGCGTAAGCAAATTGTTTGCTTTGTGGTAGAGAACAATGCTCGCGTTTTTCCCTACTGGATTCGGGAGTTTTTACAAGCAAGAAACATTTCGTTTTATTGCTACTTTTCGGTGAGAATTTAGCACCTAATTAGGTTAAAAGCACTCCGCAAAATTTATGTAGCGAATCTGCTGTAAAATTTGGTAGCGATAAATATAGCTACTGGACTGTAGCAATTTCTTCCCAAAATTATTACGAGTTTACATCAGTGATATATCTTATTATATGAAGAGAATAATAGATCCTATCGATGTCATATCTTTATCTAAATCCGATCTAAATTTTGACAAAGATTATCGTGTCCGTTTGTAGCTTAGGAATAAATTACATTTAAGTGTAGTTAAAATTTTCATACAGTTTTAGAATTTACACTATGATATACATTTCATGTAATAAAATTTTAAGCAGTTAACTCATTCACAAGTAATTTTTAAATGTTACAAGTATTTATCGTAAACCAGGCAAATCCTACAGAAATAATTTAAAATGTGAATTTATTACTATTTAATACAATATAGTTTAAATTGCCATGCCTGGGAAAGGATATAGAGGGAATTACTAAGCAAATTACTAGCTGACATAAAAAGTAATAAACTTCAGTTAGTTCTCCCAAGCCCATTGCCAACTGATGAAGCAGCAATACTAGCCACAAGCAAAAACTAGAGCCACGCGCCTCTGCATTACAAAAATACACTAGGAATACGTTTAGAAGAACCAAACTCATGCAATATGCCGTCATCTGCAGACATTTAGCTGGAAATGATATTTCAAAAATTGCGAGAGAATCCTATCAGTGAGTAGTCTCAGCTGAATTAAATTTAAGAAATCATCAGCAAAATACTACTTATAGAATCTAAAATTAGGAATCTACAACAGCAGCAAGAATTATTGATCAAAGGCTAATTAGCAAAGATATGATTGTCTTTAACATTGCAGAGGTTACCAAAGAAACAGCAATACAAACCAAAGCCCAAGTGCATGAATTGTTTTTAAAAGCTGGAAGATATAGAAATTGAAATTTTTTGTAGAATTTGCCGGCCTAGGGACAAACTTCATCAATGACCTATCAAAGTCCAACTCTTGCGAAAAAAAAAACAAGCATATGATAATGGAAACAAAAAAACTGCTATCAAAAGATGATAAATGTTTATTTTTTGATTTTCATCCGACTAACCACTTTTACACATTTAACCATTGAATAGACCTATGTCAAATTGCATTGAACTACAAGGATACAAGCAAAAAATGACGAGTTATACATTAACATTCATACGTATTTACACACATGACTGGTACAACTGGGTTTAAATTAGTGAGCAAAGGAAGATCAGGTATATCTAATAGTATCAGTACCAACTTAACCAATCTAAGCTAAATTAACATGTTACACTAAACATCCAAAGGGGAGGTGAGTAGGGTTGTTTGAAAAGGGAGGAATTGAAAATTTTAAAGGGAGCTTGCATCAATCACGTTATTAGCGGGATAAATGTCAAGCTGCCCTATCCTTATATATTTGCGTTCATACCAAAAAAAGGAGGCGGGTAGGGGTCAAAATGTTCAATTTTAAGGTGCTAAGCTTATGCATCTATTGAAATGGTGTGTCCGTGTGTCTTTCCATCTGCATGTCATGCTCAACAGGTCACAGTTTTAAACTGATTTTCTTCAAACAACATTTAAACAACCACAAATGCAGTAGAAAAGTTTCTTAATGTTTTTTGGGTTGATCGCATAAACCAGTTTTCAATAGAAATAAATAGTGACAAAAACGAGTGTCGGGTATGAAGTTTTCAAGGCTTATACATTTTTTTCTTAGACCCTAGGTAAGAAGGTACGTTCACCGTACGTCCACCACACGCTCCACATACTTTACTTTCTGTGTTTCTAAATAACATACGAAATAATATGCTTGGGAGCGTTCACAAATGATAAAACGTTAAAATGAATTTCTTTAATGGCAAGACATTTTGTAAAATTTAAATCGCAATCGTTTTTGTACCGGTACTTCTCGTTCAAGCACCACTCGTACCCAGCCATCTTGTACCTGTGTTACTGTTACTAGGCCCACAAAAATCAGTAAAACTTGATCCAGTGCTACTGTTCCATTGACCAACAACAATCAGTAAAATTCGTACTGGCGCTACTTTTACCAGCACTACTCGTATCGGCAGCCCTAGTGTCTAGCCAAATAGTTCATGTGCTACTGTTCTCAGGCCCACAGGAATCAGCAATACTTGTACCTTTACTTGTGTTACATGGGCTTACAGCAATCTGCAATATTCGCACCGGCACCAATCGTGCCGGAGCTAATTTTACATAGCCCAATGGGACCAAAACCGTTCCTACTGTTCCCACTCGATACACGGGGTTCTTGTTCCTATCCAACTTTATCACTCGTATCCAGCCAACTCGTATCTGAAGTGCTAATGTTACCGAGCCGCACGTACACTGCCCACTCACATCATTAAAACTCATACCCAGCCCACTCGTACTTTTGCTCTTCTAACCAACCCCACTCGAAACGGCAGCACATTTACCTGACCTACTAAAACCAGCAAAGCTCGTACCTAGCCCATATTAGGGTCTATTAAGGCTAGTTCTGATAGGTGGTGTATTAAGGCCAGTTCATATAGGTGGCCCACTTTGGCCACTTGGGATTGCTGGTCTATTAAGGTCTGTTTATATAGCAGGTCTATTAAGGCTGGATTAAATGGGTGGTTTATAAAGGCTGATTCACATAGCTGCTCTACTAGGACGCTTTGAGAATGTTGGGTTTGTTGGTCTATTATGGCCCGTTCATGCTACGCGTCTATTACGGCTTGTTTACATTGGTATGTGAAATGTGTACCAAAGTCTGCATAGTTTTGTATGGTTTCGGTGTGGCGAGGTCTAGCAGCAATGTGAGCTAACTGGGCAATGCTCGCGGCAGCGAGTGAGGTTAAAAATTTTAACACCGCGTTGGGTCAACCATTTGGGGGTGTCAACTCAGTAAAGATTCCAGTGTTGACCTAACCCCGAATTATATGCTCCACTCTAAAGCGGCTACATTTAGCTTATGTGGTATTCGTGATAGAGTGGTGCGACACGGAATCCGCCAAAACGGTGTCGCTCGTCGTCGTCCATTATGCTCTCATTCAGGAACCATATTTTTGGGGTCTGGTGAGAGGGTTGCGCAGGGCTGACCAACTCTTTGTAACTGCATTGCATGAGACGCCACGCTTATGTGTTCTAGTTGCAAAGAATGTTAAGGCTCTGCCTCAGTTTACTAACAGGGATGTTTTTACATGGTGGACAAAGGGTTCGGTAGTCTTTGCCTTTTTGTTTATTCCGGATGAAGCCACTGATCCTCCTGATGATCTGATGCGCAAGCTGGTTAGACACTGAAGACAACAAACTGCCCCGTATCATTGGCTCTGATGCTAATGCTTATCACATGGTATGGGACAGTACCGACACTAATTGCAGAGGTGTTCAGTTGTTCGAGTACATCATGTCTACAACGTCATGTCTACTGACTTGTCGGCTGTAAATCATAAATGTACTCCTACGTTTGTCGTCGCTGACAGAAGTAACGTTATTGACATTAATGGCAAATAGGCTAGCTGAGCAATGGATTGAGGAATAGTGTGTATCGGATAAAGAATCGGCGTCCAATCATAAGTACATCCGGTTTTGTATCTCAGTTGGCCTGCTGAAAGTGATTCGTTGCAGAAGTTTTAAATACGTCCACTGGAAAACGTACACCACATGTGTTCAGTAGCAAGTTCCTCCATTATCTGATGGTAAGCTGTGCAGTGTCGAAAGCTTTGATGTTCAGGCTTCGGCTATCAGGAATGCTCTGATGGACTCCCTAAATGTAGTGTGCCCAATGCGGGTATTAAAGCGTAGGGAGAGAGTTGCGGTTTGGTGGACGAACGAGCTCACAGTCTACCGTGACGGTGCTACTACTTTGTACAAAGGACTTAATCGTCACCGTCGGGACCCTGTCTTCTGGGCTGAGTACAAAACAGCCCGCAATGCCTATATGACTGCTGTTTGTTGCGCAAAAAGAAATTCCTAGGCAAATTTTTGTAGTGAAGTTGGTAAGTTTCTTTTATCAAACTTGCTTGGCACTGTACCGTTTTGTTGGACAGTGGCTAAGGTAGTTTTTTACCTATGTTGGGAAAGCGGGATTACTGCAAGCCCTCTGCATGAAGGCCTATGCAGTTAGCTCCTGTTTTGTTGAATGTCCTTGAAATACTGGTTGATGGGCTCATTAGAGCACCTGAGCTGGAGAGCAAGCTCAAGCTAAATCATCAGTTCGCGTACTTGCGAGAACTTTCCACGGATGCTGCTATTTACAAAGTGGTCGCCTACGTGTAGATGGCCAAGGAGTCCGGTCTTGGGTGTCTTTGCCGGCATTGAAGGGGCCTCAACTATGTTTTATTCAGTGCAATTACGGATGTACTGAATTAGTTTGAATTTTTCTCATTGCTGAAGAGATAGATTGACTTTGGTCTTAGGCACAGACGAGTTGTCTGAGGTCAATTGTAGTTCAATACATCGGTAGGTGCAGAGAGTATGCCTGAAGAATGGGGTTATATCGCCTCTCTTGTGTAATCTAGTTATGAATGGTCTGTTGATGAAATTTCGGCAAAGGGCGTCGGCTACTCTGTCGCAAGGGTATGCGGATGGTACCGGGTTGCTTCAGAGCGGCAAGGCGCTTAGTACACTCACGCACCTTATCATTTATGGTCTTGAATTTAATAGTGACTGGTGCGTTAAAAATGGACTAAGGAAACCCCAGAAAACGGTGCTGATGTTGTTCACAAGGAATACCAGGCTCTGTTCTACTGCCATTCGGTATAGGAGCGTGAGTCTGGAAATCCAGCGAATCGTTAAATACCTTGGCGTTGTCCTGAACAAGTGACTTCAGTGGAAGCCACACTGCAGTTCAGTTGTGAGCAAAACGCAGGTTACTTTGGCCTGGTTGAAACGCATGGTAGGTAGGACATAGGTGCTTTCTCCGAGTGTTGCGTAGTGGACCTACACATATCTTGTTAGACCTATGGGGTTGCCTTTGGGTCACCAGCACTAGAGAAATGCTCGTATATAAGTTTGGTTAGCAGGGTTCAGCACCAGGCGTGTCTTATGATCACTGGTGGCCATTGCTCAACGCCGAGAGCGGCCATGGTATGTCTTATCAGTTCAATTCCTCTGAACATCTAGTGAAATGGAGAGCGGTAGCCGTTAGATCTATTCATAGACTGAAAACCAGGGGGTTGTGAACAGTCAATCCTATGTTTGGGGGTTCTGGTAGTCACACTATAATCTGCGAAAGATGGGGTTCACATCAACTAATTCTCAAGAAGCCAGTGGACTGGAAATACAATAACTTGGAGTATCGCAGGTTTACTGTGGAACTTGGGTCAGATTGCGTGAGGGATTTATCCCTTGAGGGGGAAAGTTTTGTGTGCTACACAGACTCTTTACGGGAAGGTGACATTCCTGGCTGTGGGGTATTTATTGAAGACATAAGTCAGGGGTTAATCACTACCCTACTGGATTTGTCTGGGTATTGAGGTGCTGATGCCTCTGTTTTCCAGTGTAAGGTCTTTGGCATTTCTCTGGCAGCTCATTGGATGCTTTAAAATGAACGCCGGGATCTCCTGGTCAGGGTTTTCAGTGATAGTCAGAGCTCTTTGTGTGCCCTATCTAGGCCTTACACTGCTTCCAGTGTTGTGGGGACTGCCACTCGTATCTCAATAGACTCGCTGATAGGGGTTGCGAGGTTGAATAGGTTTGGGGCCCTGCTCACCCGCGGCTTAGGGGTAATGAAAAGATGGTTAGGCTGGCAAAGGCTTCGCATAATGGTAGTTGCGTTAAGCAGTTTGGTCTAAGGCCAAGGTCTACTGCCAGTCCCAATCTCTGCTGTCCATTACGCTATTGCGGGATGGACAAGGCGTGAGCATGAGGGACACTAGACTGGCTTGAGCAATTGTAGGATGGCCAAGCTCTTGATATCGGCACCGTACGGTAATGCTTCAGTGGTACGATATCCTAGGGAACAATTAAGGTGGCCGCTTGGGCTTGTTACCGGGCACAGGGGTTGGGGGAGTCATGGCTGGAGGATAGGAGTATTGGACTCTCCACTGGGCTTGCACTGTCGGGAGGAGGATTCACCAATTCACTTCTTGACAACATGTCCAGCCTTTGTATTAGTGAGGAACCTCTACCTTGGTGGTAGAGGTTTCTTATCTCGTTTGAAATGTTGGGTACATATGAGATGTTGGGGGCATCTGTGGGTCAGGTTGGGGCGTTTTCGCGTGCCACTTGCAGGCTCACACACTGATCAGGAGTAAGGGTTTTTTTAAGGGGAGTGTTAGCCTCCCTACAAAAACATTGTTCTGCAGTGATGAAATGAACTTGCTGTAAGCTCAGCATCTACTTTGGACCCACGGTGTACAAATCTGGCGCCAAGCGTCGGATTTTTTCATAAGCATTTTATTATTACAACACATTATTAATTACAAAACAGGTTGTTCACTATTCACTATTCAACTTAGATACTATTCACTATTTAAGTTAGATATGGTTGGCCTTAGTTTTGTAATCCACAACTGAGCAAAAGAATATCTAAAAGAGACGCTGGATAAAAGGTATAGTAAGGGTTGTTCACTAATGACGTTACACAAGAAACATTAATCAAATTGGGTGAAAACACGAGATTGTTCACAAATGAAGTTATACTTGCGATTGCGTCAATATTTAGTAATAAGAAGGGGTTGGCTACAAATTGTGAGTTAACATTTAGGAACAACAAGGGGCTGTTCACGGGTAACGTCTTACCGTGTACTGGGTTAATATTTAGCGTGACAACAAGGGGCTTTTCACAAATGACATCATACCTTGTAGTAGCTTGATATTTAGTGACAAGGTGCAGCTCAATAATGACGTCACACAATGAGTTCGGTTAAAATTTAGTGATAACGAAAGACTATTCACGGATGACATTTCTTGGTCTGAGTTTTTTTAACAATTTAACAGTTTAGTAACAACAAAGGGCTGTTCGAAATGACGCAATACTTGGTTGGGTCCTTAGTGACAAGAAGCGACTTCACAGTTAACTTTAATGCTTATTGGTGGTCGGTGTTGTTAAATTTATTGCTAATTTCCACAAATGGCACAGCTGTGGCAAAGGGCTGTCTGTGGCAAGTATTTACGCATAAAGTTAAGTGGATAATGTGTTCAAAAAAATGTTACCAAGTGTAACTATAGGAATATATTTTGCTGTGTTGATGAAAAAATACCCCATATCGTCCTTAAGCATTCTAAAATTAGGTTTTCACCTTTGTTGAAGCCAAATTTCGCTA
Source organism: Dicyrtomina saundersi (assembly GCA_034695245.1). Lineage (NCBI taxonomy): Eukaryota > Metazoa > Arthropoda > Collembola > Symphypleona > Dicyrtomidae > Dicyrtomina > Dicyrtomina saundersi. Next base: position 1,831 of record JAQFZE010002273.1, on the reverse strand, counting down.
ACGAGCATAACCCGGCAAACCATAAGCGAGATTTTCCATGAGATATTTTTTTTAAAAAAGAGCGTCCAAAGAAACTTGGAATGGCTTAACAACATGATGCGCGTATTGCGCGTAATGAGTTTCGGTCGATGACATATTTTTTTGAAAAAACAAAAAAGGCCTAAAAATTGTTTTTTAATCCTATTTTTTATGTTTCTAAAAAACATCTTAAGCGCAATTTATAAAAATTTTGTATGAATAACCATTTTAAAATATTCTGAATTGAAAAAATTGTGTTTTTTTCAAATTTTATAGGCCCACCCTTTGTTCAGTCAAAAGTTAGGCGTTCGCTTATGGTTTGGCGGGTTATGCTCGTAAGAGCTCAGCATTTATTTCGGGCTCACGGTAGACATATCCGGTGCAAAGCGCCGGTTTTTTATTAATATTTTTTTAACACTGATTAATGTTATTTCTATTGCTCCTATGGATAAAAGATGTTTGAGCCGTTCTTTCCTTTTTTGTGTTTCCATATTTTCCTTTCAGTTTTCTTCTACGGGACGCTTAGTCAGTTACTGTGCCTCTCAAAAGCAACGCAGAATAACAATGTATCAATAGTTACCCCTCCCGTATCCGGACGGGGATTTCGGTATCCGGACCCTCCCATATCCGAACAAAATTTTGAAAATGTCATATTTTTATCAAGTTTCTAAAGTAAAAGTTAAATGCAATTTGGAGCTTATAGGATCTAAATTCAAGCGTATAGTTCTAACTATGGCTCAAAAGCTAACAATTTGTAATTGTATCAAACCCGATTCTTGTATCTAATAAAGATGACGAACCTCTTCACTCTGTTGCATTTTCAAAAATTAATGTAAAGTAGCCAGCTTTGATTGTGCATGAGATTTCATACATGGAACCAATGATTTAATTTTTTAGATATAATTACATAATATGATAGTTTAGAAAAATTATGATTATTGTGGTTTTTGTGGGCAAAAATAATCTTTTATTACGTAATAGGATAGGGGACAGTTACCAAAATGTTTTAAAGCGATCTAACGTCAATCATGTTTCCAAACCAAAAACTGGTTATTTACTTTTCTGCCTTATAAATGTGAAAACTTGTGAGGAAACGGCTGTGGAAATTGTAGATTTAAATTCAAATATTATTATAAATGTAATTTTGTTTGTTTTAAAACGTTTAAGAATTGTTTGTAAAAACCTCCCATATCCGGATATTTTTGTATCCGGATGGGGTCTGTTCCCAATTAATCTGGATACGGAAGGAGACTGTATATCAAAAGGTGCCCACACACGGCGGGTTTCTGGCATAGATGGTCAAAAACTCGTTACTCACGCTCTCTCTCATAAGCCCTCATGAGACATCGCTCATCAAACACTCCGAAATTACTCGCAATTATGATACCACACGTACGTATTTGCGTTTTAATGGCGTTTCACGTGTACTGAGATCATAGCATTTTTCAAATCCTTATACATTACGCTACTGGAGACACTCGCTTGACTTCAGTGGAAGATTTGGATTTGTCAGAGACTGGATAAACTATGCTGAGGAATGCACTGTTAGCTTCTAGAACGGTTGTAATATCCTAGGTTAAGCAAACACGTGGGTAGGAAACATATGTGGGGGTGTTTCCAGTAAGGGGAAAGGGGGTAACTCAATAATTATTGCCAATAACACAAGTTTATTTTCATGAGCTGGTCTTTCGCACCAGATCTCTTTATTCTAACACAAGTATTACACAAGTTACAAACATAATCATGAATTAACTTCGAATAAATACTTAAACTTGGCTTGGGTTACAATGGTGCCAAGTCTCTACTTCTACTT
>JAQFZE010002272.1:0-15021 GCA_034695245.1 Dicyrtomina saundersi | reverse complement strand
AAATTTCAAATTTGAATGTGAATTGAATTAATTTAGATTACTTTGTGTCCAACGAGTAAGTTTGATTTCGATTTCGCTTAATTTCTTGTGAGGAGATAAAATCTCTTTTATAATAATTTGACTGTTTACTGTTTAACTATTGACACGTTTTTATGTCAGTAAGCGGTTATTTGGTTTTGGGGGTTTGAGAAGGTAATTTTGTCTGATGACGGTATACAGCCCTAACTCAAGGCTGGTATTTTTGATGGAATATCCCTATGCTTGTATAGATTACCACTATATATCTTCATCGTATATAGCTATGGAAATAATTTAGTTTGTTTGGAGTGCTTACCTACTGTAGGTATATCTAACAGTGGCTGCCAAGGAGTGATAAGTGCCAACTCCTGAATACAAATAATACCACACCACAGTCCCTTTCCATTTTGTCACGGTGGCACAGAGTACGTACAGGGAGCACAGACAAAGCAAGACTCTGTTTCTATTCTATTGATGTATTCTTTTTAAGACTGCGTAATCAGGAACGACCATGCACCTTTAATACTTTTGAGTAACTTGAGGCTCACTCGGTCTGAGTGAGTGGATAGTGTAATTTTAAATTTTAATGTAAATCATTTTTCTGGTATTCTAGGCAGGTAGTCATGATTCTAGTAGTAAAGCTTGTGCACGTCTGATTTGAAGGTGTTTATATTATTATGTGCTTTTATTAAAATTGAATTGTTGAGGTAAATTGCAGATTAGTACATTTGATTCTTATCTAAGCAAATTAGTTTGTTTCTTTATTATAATATAGCTTGAACAAATAATCCCACTGCTACTACTACTACTACTACCACCACTGCTACTGCTCACCATAGATCACCAGATAATTTATTTCCTCCACCGGTTTACCAGAGACAGGAGCCATACATATATAACTATATGAAAATGGTTATAACTCCTATGAAGAATTCGCATTTGTTACAAGTTGCAATTTGCAATGCAGTGCGAGTGAAAAAAAAATAGTGACTCTGAACTACTGTGGGACTTTACTACATTACATTGCATTGCAAAAAAGTTTGTCCCTTGAAAAAAAAAATAAGTAAGTAGGTAGATATATGCATTTAGTTGCAAGTCACGTAGATACAGATAATACTTTTACATGTAGGAAATGCAGATGCATAAATGAATGTATATAGGTAGGAGGTATATAGGAGGCATACTTACCTACCTACTTGGACTTGGACTAGAACAAGCAACTTGCTGAATTTAAAATTTACAAATTGAAATTCAAAACCTGAGAAAATTTTCTTTGATGTTGTGTGCCATGAAAATAAAAAATGATTCTATAATTCTATCACTTGGTTGATCTTGATTTGAATCACCATCCTCATATCGCACTCTTGTTGACTCTGCTTGTTGTTGTTGTTACTGTTGTATTTAAAGCAGTGTATTTTTTTTTTCATCCTCAGCGTCGTCGTGGCCTGCGTGAGAAATTTACACTTGTGTTCTTCTTGTGAATGTTACGTACCTACGTGATGTAGAATTATGCCTTTTAGAATTATTAGAGTACCAAAAGTCAAGCCGAGTCAAGTCAAGTCAGAGTAATTGCATGCATAACAATGGGATGTATAAAGTTCTGTAATTCAGTTCCAGCTCGAACTTTGAGCACAATAGGGATTAGAATGCAGGACGAGTACGGTGCTGTTCAAGCTCAATACTCGTTATATTATATTATGCTCTGCCATCCTGTGTCTGATGTTCCTTCTTACCTTCTGACTTGAGTTCCTCTGCTTGGCAACGCTATATTCCCCTCTTCAGCAAAATAGTTTTGACTTTAGTGACCCAAGTTGATCTAATTGTGTTCTGGCTTGCTTGCTGATTACAGTAGTGGAGTCACTGCCATACTATTAACTTGACAATTCAATGGCATGACATGGATTTACGTTTCACAAATAAAAAAAAAACCCAAAGTCAAAAGTGCAATATATATACTGAGCTGAAGCGAATAGTCTATAAATGTAGGACGTGTGTGTATACTTTACCAATTTACTCCCGTCAGCCCGTAAATAAATAAATTCCATACAAGTACATGCACTGCAGTACTCATTGTATTCTTAGTTTTTTTTTATACTATACTAGTATAGCGCTGTGGCATATGGTGCTCAATTTCAATTCATGCACTAATAATGATTACCAATACCGATACCGATAGGAACAAGGATTCAAAGTTAATGCGTACGTGTGGATATACGTAGTTTGTTTTGTAGAGATGTGCTTTGAATAGATAAATTGCAGTTTTCTGCACTCACTGTCAATGGAGATAATAAAGGGAAACATAGATTTTCCGTTTTCAATTTCAAAGTCAGCCCTCTTGTGGTCTGTCTATATGTAAACAATCGAGTAAATCTTTCAAATGCAGCTATAGTCGAGTAAAATCTAAAATGCCTGTAGAAAGGAGGAAAAGTGAGTCCGACTGTTCTGTGTGTCTCGAGTGGGTTTAGATCAAGGAGGTCTGACATCTGAGTTGAATTTTGTGCAAATTACCGTTGCGGCACATCTCCTCTGATTTTTGCACCAGAGTCGTTTTTGCTTACCCTGTGGCCTGTGACATATGGTAAAATGTATGTATCTACTGAGGATTGCGAAGTGAGACAGAGACCCGCATACTACATACAACTTATCCATACGCGTCATGCCGCAAGTAATTTGCAAAAATAGAAAACTCCGGTTTATGGTATGACATTCGCTCCTTACGAGGTAGCCAGCATACTATGTACATACTAGTACGTGAAATTTTAAGCGCCGCGTTCAATGAGAGGAACCCGCTTGCTAAAACAAGATATGGGTTACAAACTTCAGACACACACAATTCCAATTTGACTCAAGTTTTCATAACTATTGGCAGTACCATATGTATTTATACAGATGCCTACGTTACGTAGAATGTGGAAAATTAGAACAGTGGTGGTGTAGGCAGAAGTTCCATGTGAAGTTACAGGGGCAAATATACGGAGACGAAGAAAAAGATGCACCGGGATTCATGCATATAGATCAGATGATCGATAATTACCACAACCACATCGTCAAGCACCATATTACCATCAACATTACTATGCATGTATATTATGGTGGTATGCTGTCCCTAATAGGCCCAAAATAAACTTGATATTCCACGTGTATATTTTGATACATATCAGATCACAATATACTGTCATCACTTATAAATGAACATTAAAATACTCGCTCGATGAAACTGTGACGCCATAAATGACATGTTCCGCATTCCGTCCTATATATTTCCACAGTTGCATTTTTTTTAACATGATATGGGTAGGCTTCTGTGGGGCGGTATGTACATAGTATGCGCAATGTAGTCCAGATTCCAGTTATAGTCACAAAAAGACAGTCACCCTTGAGCTCAGTAATATATATGTAATTAGAGATTATAATTATATGCATAAATTCTCTGGCTTAATTGGCTAATACTATTTCTGACTCTATGTTACATTTACTTCAAGTTTGAGCTCCTGACAAAAATTGATTCCGTGAATAGAATATTTATGAGCGGATTTTGCATGTGTGTGTGTGTGTGTTATTTTTTGCTCCACTAGTTTTTGCCATTTGTGGGGGATAGAGATAAAAAACCACTTTCGTATATAGGAGAAGTGAGTGAGCACATAAAAAAGAGGCTCTGAGTATCTAACGATAAGTCTTTCTATAAGCTTATGATTTTTTTTTATGCAAATGATGTAAACTGAGAGACAGGACGGAACTGACAGGGGAGACATAGAGACAGCTGGAGTATTTTGAAAGTAGCCCATCTATTGGCTTAGAAGAGCTTGTGGAGGGCAATCGGTCTACTGCTACTTCGACTTCGACGTCTACTGCACGACCATCACTAATATTACTAATTACTACCTCTAAAAGTAGGTAGTATATTAGGAGTAAGTAGATTTACTTACATAGGTAGGAGTACGGTAGTAGTAGTAGTAGTAGCAGTAGGTGTCTTCTGTCAAATATCGTAGGGTGATAGTTGATAAGCAATAACTAAATACACACATGAACTCCTTGTGAATATTAAAACTGAATTAATGTATATATATTGGATTCGTGCAGGAATATGAAAGCCATCCTGACCTAGAAAATACATTTTAAAGGTTTCCTCAAACTGAATTATGCATCAAATGTAATATGAGGATTGTTTGTGTGTATTTTCCTTTGCTGTCGACAGTCCTACCAGCACCAACTACTACTACTACTATATGGATTGCTTTTCCTATTCCTACCACGACCAATCACTACACTACTGCCACTGCTGACCAACAAAGCAAGAAGTAGCTTGAACAAGAATTGACTAAGCATTTATGCAGTACAAATATCTGTTCAAAATAACGTTTTTTTTTCTTGTGTACGTGTAGATTAGATATGTAACTACAGTGTATAATTATATTGATGAACTGATGTTTTTGAGTTTATATGTTGTGAGTAACATTGATTACCATAGTTAGACATTTTAATTGTGTTTTGTTCAATATCATGAGACGCATGTTATTATATCATTACTCCTGCACAACATATCAGAGTCAGAAGAAACATATCCCTTCAGTCAAGTCTCAGATGGACAGAACAACAGCAACAGCAGCACACAATTCGATCATCCAAAATGACCAACTTTGATTTCTAAACTTCTAAACGGCTTCTTATATGATGATGGAGTTCAACGGCTTTGGCTTTTCCTTGTAACAACAAACATTTATCGTCTGTGTCCCTGAACGCGGAGCAGGGCAGGATGTACGTATACGTACGGACGTAGGTACATATTATTGTTGGCGTAGGTAGGGAGGTACGTATGAATATGATGGTATGAATGATTGACTATACAGGCAACTTACAAACCTCTCTAGATACAAGAGTAGAATATGTAAAATGTATTCTACTCCTCTGTGTATATAATTTCGATACGCTAAAAACCTACTTGATGACTTGATTTCAATCATTTGTAGTTTAGTTTCGGCCTAGTAGTGTCTTGTATATTGCTCTTGCTAATATGTATGTTGGCTACACACAATCTTGATTTGATTTCACGATAGACCAAAATGGCTCATAATTATAATGGTGCATTTGACAAAAAGAAAGAGTAGCCACTGCACGGAGAGACAGGCAATTTTTTTTTTAAACATGGGCATGTAATAAGTATGAACAAGACTTTGGCTTTGGCTTTGACTTGGCTATCTCACTTGTGTTGCACTTTGTAGGAATTATTATTGACATAAATTACAGTGTGTGGAGTACAAGAAAATGTGGAAGATATGAGATATCTAATGGAGGGGAGTAGGTACATACTAAACTTGAGCGATTATAATAGGTGATCTTTATCACTTGCCCACATTCAACAACAACAACAGCAACAGCAGCGATAGTAATAGTAACTCTCATAATGTCATGCATGCATAGGTACATATCATGTCCTACGTACTAGTTATTAGTACAAAGCTTTTTTTTCTTCTTCGTGTTCATGTTCATCAGTCAGGAGTATAAGTCAGAGAGTGCGAGGAGAGCCCAACGCAACGCAACGTCTGGAGTCATACAGACTGATATTATAAATTTTAAAATACAAGGCTGAAAGTACAGCTTCGTCTTATTTATATACACAGTCTACAGTAATTATTATTATTCCTTTCCATTGTAAATTTTCCCCTTCTTTCGAACTCATAAAAATACTTTAGTTTTTGTTTTTATTTTATATCTGTGCTCAACTCATTTTAATTTGTTTTTTCATGGTTTCTTGTTATGTTTCATATTTGGGTTTGGATTTGCATTCCTGCTACTATAGCTTGTAAACATATTGTGTGGTGTGGAGACTGGAATATTTGTATTAATTAATAATCATAATATTATATTATTATTATTAGTAGTTGTATTTATTTTTAACTCAGGAATTCAAATTAAAATTTCTGCATGGGAATTTCTGAGGAGGAATGTATTGTTATATTCCATTGCATTATTGCATTGGATTGCATTGTTGTGTTCACATCAGAATAGCATTGAATTTTCCTATTGCATTGCACTAAAAAAATTAAAAATAACTCTTAAAAGTTGTCTCTCCCATCTGTTTCGGAGTATGGGATTGTGAGGAATTGGTCTGTATGCAGTTTATTTTCATATTTTATTTTTATTATTATACGACGCTTCATTTATGTAAGGACTTGAGGGCTAACAATAAGTAAGTAGGTAGTTGAAATAGCCATAGTAATAGTAACGCTCTCATACATTTGTTAGTAATTGCTCTCCAAGATTTTATCTGTCTTCTTTGTTGGTGTTGGTAAAGGACGATCGGTCGACGACGACGACGATACGACGGAGACGTAATGAGAAAGTTATACAGTCATGAATGAGTTTGTTTAGAACTTACGATTAGAAGCGAAGACGAAGAAGAAGAAGAAGGGCTTTACGATTAGATGTGGATGGGATGTGTGTGTCGTGGTTGATATGATGGGTAGTATATTCAGCTATGTACATAATGGTAGTAAAGTACATAATACTGTGTGTTTGTACTGTGTGTTATGGTTTATGGCGTATTTGAAGCTGACTGGGAATTGTGAGCCAACTTCATTATTTACTCTACACCTGCAATCTGCCAAGTGAATGGTTGCGGGAAGTCAGTTGGTAATTGTAAAGCATTGTCTCGGTCTCAAATAAAGCGACAAGTTGGTCTTTTACAAACGTGAGATTCTACACTCGATCCTCTACATTAAAAAGTCTAGTGTTCACCGTCTCCAATCTACAGTGAGCAGAGACTGACAGAGAGCAGAATAATGCGCGCTCACTTCCACAGAAGAACATGCTGCTGCAGTGTTCCTTGCGTATGTACGCTCCTCACTCACTGACTGACTGACCCACATTAAGCTTAAATGGAGAATTCGGGGTCAAACTCGCATCGTATTTAATCACAATGGGCATGTGAATTCATACAAAATTCAAGCTGTGTGATAATGCGCTTGATTTTTACATGTATGATTTAAAGACAATATATCACATTATATAGTATTAGCGCAGTAGTATATAGGCATATAGGTAGAGTTCTCAGTACCATATTATCATATCAGCATCAGCCACTGCCACTGCCATATAGTTTATTTCAAAAAAATGTCCAAAGTCAGAGAGTTTGTGGAGGATAAGAGTATGAATATCAATAGCCACCAAAATGAGTAAGTGTCTACTATTATATTTTATTTCATAATTTCAAATCTGTATGTAGACGCTATGCTATAGGACGCTGAGCATAATGCTACCCTTCTCCTTCTCCTTGTCCATTCATATCATGCAACGTTTTTACAAATAATTTAAGTATTATTATTGCTCACACACAGAGATACACAGAGAGAGAGACTCACAAATAATAAGGTCGAGCCTACTACTATTTCCCAAAACTATTTCCTGCGTGAGAAACGGTGGGACTCCAAATCGTTGTCGATATGTAGGTGTTGTTGGTCTTATATTCTGAGTGAATTCTGATTTTTTTTTCTTTCTTCAATTTTGATTTTAATCAGGTTGATGGGGTGTATGGATGTGGATATGGATATATGGAGCAATAATAATAATAATAATAATAATAATAATAATAATATATACATTATTATATAGCTTCAGAGGCTGAGCGTGAGCATGTAACTATATACTCACATGCACAATGTACAGACAGATTCACACCCGTGATACTGATAGTAATTGTAATCATGATCTTATGATAGTCAAGTAAACGGGAGCTTCCTCTCATAATGGTTTCAAGCACGTTCAGCACGGGCCTCTGTAATTGTTGTATTAAATGATTTTTTCCCCTCTCTCACATACTACAGATATTATTATTGTTATTATTATTATCATCATCACTATTATATTACACTTGGAACAGGACCACAATGCTCAATGCTCCCAAGTACAAATAATGATAAACGATACATCTACACTATTTTGATATTATCTTTTCATATACCAGTCCGTATAGGGATTTGAATTTGATTTCCCGCTGTCAAAATTTAATAAGCCAGCCAGCTATTCAAAACTCACTGCATTCTGAATATTTGTAGAAATACAAAAGTTAATTCAGTATTTGCCTAATTTAGTAAGTAAGTACGTATTTGTACTTTCCTTTCAATTGACACTCTCACAGTCCACGTAGTGAGTCCCGCCATCGCATCCCATCGTCCAGTCAAGTCAGTAGAATTAAAAGAAAAAGAAATTTCTTGACTAAAGAACATAGCATTAAGTACACCTCCTTTAAGTACACAAGAAGAAAACGGATAGGACTTTTGAATTGGAAGTTGGAAGTTAAAAGAAAATTAAAAACCAAAAGTACTTATAACGGGGAAGATGCATCAAGAAGAGACAAGTAAAAGGGATTTGTCAGCAGGGCGTCCATCCTTGCATTTTATCATAATTTATGTATTCATTTTGTATTTATTTATTCATTATAGTTCATACATGCCAGCGGCTTTCTGTTTCATCGTTCCTGCTCATAGAGAATCTCTCGCTACGAAAAAAAAATACAAACGAAACGAGTGAAGGATATATGTGTATGCTTGGAGGCTATATAGCTAATATATTAGGAGGTTGGTACTAGTCCAAGTGGATACATTCGGTGGATGCCGATTTTTATTATACTCCATCTGCCCAATGTCCATTTGCCTCCTGTTTAGTACTTAAGTCGAGGTGGATGTCTGCAGTCTGCAGTACACAATGTAGGACTAACTACACGCTTTTGATAAACTTGAAGGGCTTGAGCTGAATTTGAATCTGCAATCCATATAAATCAACCTCCCTCTTCTATACCTATAATATATCAGTATTTATAATATTGGCACTCGATTCGGAACACACACACATATTGACATGTAAAATCTATATGGAGATTCATGGTTGTAAGAAGGCTGGGTTCTGGCTCTGGCTCTGACTCTGGAAACTATCCCACTATAATATGCACATCTATAATCCATGTCAATGCTTAAATTATGATACACGATAATAATAATCATAATCATGATAATAATATGTGCTAATTATTTTGTGTGAAGACTTTTTTACACTGATTGTTGGAGCAAAGCAGCGTCCGTCGTCTAACTTTGTTTTTGTTATTAGAGTCAGTGTCAGTATCAGACTCAGGGCTGTTATCTTAATATCTCTTACCTCTCTCTCTCTCTACACTCTCTTCCCAAAACCAAAACCAAGAACCATGTCGCATCATCATAGCCAAAACTGTCTTGTAATAAAAGGAAAAAATAATGACGACAAAGACGACTCAAATACTCACATATGTGAGGCCATACTTAAGACACACCGTCCCCTGTACCCTCTGTAAGTACCTACATGCATCTATCTCCTCACATTACATGGACTGAATCAAATGGAATTAATTGAGAGATAGAGAGATAAAAGATTGCGGGGCTCTTGAGTGTCGTGGCCGTAGAATTAGAGATACTTGGATAAGACATACTTTAAAACGCTCATAATAGCTGTATGAAGATGATAATATGACAGCTGACAGCAATACCCTAGCATCATTAGAAAATTACAAGTGCATCATCATCTCCCTTTCCAAAGTTGGGTAGTTGGGCACTAGTTCTTCTTCTGATTATGTGACACGGTAACCTGAGACGTGGATGAGTATCTAATATGAGGAGTCAGTATGTGAGTACCCCTCATCTGAACGTGAGCATGCTCATTTTTTTTATGATGATGATGCTAATGACAATAATGATGCGAGTACAAGTCAGAGGTGAAGAATAATGTATAATCAAATTCAAACATTGAAACATTATTTGTGATCTGAGAGAGTCAGTCAAAAAAAGTGCAAAACAATAAATACAAAAGAGTGGAGAGTATAAAAAAAACCAAAAGTAAATTTTTTTAGTAGAGTATGTTAAGGTATGTTAGGCATTCACTGGCTCAATTGGTAGACAGAAACGTTGAGACTGACTGGTGCGGGTACAGATTTGACAATTATCATTAGTACTATGTGTGTAGAAGGTAGGAGAGCGTTATTGTTATTGTTATTGGAGGAGGGGATTGGGAAGCGTCGTCTTTTGCTCGAGTATGAGTCGTATAGCCTCACACGGTACAGCAAAGTACAGTGCACTGTACTCCATTGAGTTTGAACGGAGATGTGTGGTTCAGTAGTTGAAGATGCGTGTGCATTGTACTGTGGACGGTGGAGCGAAAAGAAAGTTTTTGAATATAAGAAAAATAATAAATGTGAGAAAATGAAACTAAAGATGGCTAAAGACACGACATGATCGTACTTAATTCTGAGTCGTTCTTCGGCTCCTCAGCACAATACGAAAACGAAATACAATTGATCAAAGTTCTTGTTTTCCTCTAACCTAAGACCGTATGCCATCCTTTATAATATGCTCTGAACTACAGATATACTATATACTGTAAAACTGTACTATATAGCATCCCATATTATGTACATGTCTATATAACTTCTTTAATTATTTCATTTGCGAGGAATTAGAATCATGTGTGTGTGTGTCTGTGTGTGTGCATTGAAAGTATGTAAGGTAGGCGTGTTTAGCAATTAACATAATTCATATAGTGGAGGTATGAGAGTATAGCATTGTATAGCCATGTGGCCTATACTGATACTGATTAGAGTGCACAGGTCTACTACTCACCGCGGCCATATATTATTATTATATGTTATGTGATTGTCTATGTTCTCCGTGTGCTCGTCTATGAAAAGATGAGTTCTCATAAGTTTTCCGCATTACATTATGATGATGCTCATTTACAAAGGAATCTTAACTTTCAACACTTTTCCATATTCCTTATCACCTTTCTCTTGATTATTTATGCTAAATACTGTCAGATGAGCAGGCAGCATTTATGTATTGTTTTGAGTTATCTGTGTGAGTGAAACCCCGTCAGTTTCCCTTTCTTGTTCACTTTAAGCCGTACATACATGTGCAGACACTTTTGCCCTGCCGTTGCCGTTTGCCGTTGCCGTGCCGTGTGGGTCCGTAGTCCGTGTTCACTGTACTACAGCAGCGGCATGGCAGCGGCAAAACACTCGTCCTCACAGGAATGATCAGACATACAGACAGATTCACACACGAAATCATAAGTGCTGCACCTTTTAGTCTCCTAAATCTTTCTGTTTATAACACACACACACACACACACGCGCGTACTATGTAATGTATTTTTTTCTCGCTCTCGCTCTCTCTCCTTCTCCCCGTCAACGATGCACCTCAAATTACTAATAAATATGCAAAATGTACGCTATGCATGGATGAATGAGGATTTGTCTAGTATGTGAGAAGATTTAATAATAATCTTCAGATCAAATCACTTTATCCCCAACTTAAAACGAAAATGAAAATGAGCGACAAGAAGAAGAAGAAAAAGGACTCTTTGTACTTTTAAATGAGTTGTGTACACGTTTACACGGACTGTCAGAGAGGAAAAGTAAAATCATTATTATGATTATAATTTTTTTTTTATCTCTCGACGTGTCATGACGTAATCTGCAGTCAAGTCTCAAAATATGTGAAGTCCAAGTCGAAATTGAACTTCTGAAATCCTCCTCCTCCTTCTCCTCGTGCGATTAGCAGTGTCGTAGTGCTACACTTTATTGATAGTTCAAAATGTTACATCTACAACCTGTAGTCTTGTAAATTGTGCACACAAATAGATGGATCAGGTTCGCTTTGTTATCGCTTGCTATTCTAATGATATTTTGTTTTTAAATTGTAGATAATATATCTTGCGCCTTAAGCGAACACTCGTACTGGTAGGTAGGTAGGTATAGGTACATTGCTCTTTTTGGATATTACTACGAGAGTATCAGTACGCAGTTGGGAAATGTGGAATTATGCATGTAACATGCTCCCATGCAGATTGGTGCGAAATAAACTATGGATTTCCTCTCTCCCCTTCCTTGTACTTATTTACTTATTTTTAATCTTTTGCCTTGTTATTGATATGCTCAAATTTGAATGTGTTCCTCCTGTACTGAGGGAGTGAGATTGTATGTCTCTCTTCCCTACGCCGCACAAGCTTAGAGAATACTTAGAGAGAATCACAATAATTTGCTGACCAGCAAATTAAATTAAGCCCTGCTCCGTCTACACTGCATTAAATAGTATTAAATGAAAGACATGAGCCGAAGAGTCTATGCATTCCATGTATCTAGAGAGAGAGAACGTTAACATTCTGAAGATTACAATATGAATAGGTAATGACTCTTGAAATTTCGATGAATATAAATATATACTTAAGAACTTGAGCAGGATACGGAGTCTCACAATCTATGGAATACAGATACATAGAGATGTGTACCTACCCACCTACCTTCCTACTGCCTACCTATGTTCCGAATTTACTTTTCAAATTGGATTTATTTTTTCTTGGTTAGTATTCGTAGTTTTCGTAAGGAGCGGATTGCATGCATCCATGTTCACACATAGTCAACAGAGTTGAGTGCTGAGTACTCTGTACTTTATAGTGTTTCGGCTTCGGCTTGGAGTCTTGTCCGTTGCCGTTGCCGTGTAGCATCTTCCACGACCCATTTGTATGCACCTCTGATTCTGAGTGCCTAAATACTCATGTTTGTAAATACCTTCCACCGTACCTACCTTAGGTACTAACTATACAGCACAATAATATATTTACATTTCCTCGTATAGTACTCGTAATCGTACTCGTATTTTAAGAATGAGTGTCGTACACACAAATTTGTAAGAGCTGAGTTGAGTCCTACTCACGACCAGTATAGTGAGTCAGTGGTCTAGTGTGGTAACTCTTTGTATACTGTGCTATTTTTTATTCTTAATTCTTATTATTCTTAGCATCTTAGCTCATTGAGTGCGAAGTACGAGAGCGACTACGACTTCGACAACGACTACGAAAACCAAGACTGAGTACAGGTACAAAGGGAGAGTGGCCAAGTCAATGTTCTAAAATACATATGAATAAAACTAATGATAATAAATTATAAATCTAAGAGCATTACTCATTCTGAAACTTGACTACTAAAATATACATGGAACGAGAAAAAAAAAACAAGGATAGAAAAATACAGCAAAGTATGCTAAGTTTAAGTGGACGAAAATTCATGTTAATTGTTCTACATAATAATTCGAAAATAGCATTTTGAGCGTTGACGTGGACGACACGTGGAGTTTATCTGGGGTCCTATGCCATATGAGTGTTTGTGTTTTGTTTTCATTATTTACTTATTTACATCTACCATCATGTTTGGTGCCGGAGCCGGAGCCGGTACCGGTGTCGGTGCCGGTCAAGGGTTGTTGAACGTCAACGTCAACAACATCAACATCAACAGCATTAACATGAACAAGAAAAAGAATAATAAGAAAACAGAACAAGGCTTAAGTCTGAGTTTGCTTTTCCGAACATGACTGAGGCTACTTACTACATTAGTCATTTTTTCGTCTTACAATTACATGTGCAAACCTTTTTTTGAAGTAAC
Source organism: Dicyrtomina saundersi (assembly GCA_034695245.1). Taxonomy (NCBI): domain Eukaryota; kingdom Metazoa; phylum Arthropoda; class Collembola; order Symphypleona; family Dicyrtomidae; genus Dicyrtomina; species Dicyrtomina saundersi. The sequence goes on along the minus strand of JAQFZE010002272.1, from coordinate 1,550 downwards.
AGCACAGTAATTATGTATACGAAGTGCCACTACTACTCATATTTTCATCACTGGACTTTACGTTTTCCATTTTACTTTTTACGCATTTTCTTGTTATTGTTGTGCTTGTTCTTGTTGCTCTGCTCGCGACTCTTAGATCTTGTTATAAGACAATGTCCCTCAGGTCTAAATTGTAAAGCATAAACCCTGCGTTTTACCTACTCACTCAGTTGAACTTATAACTAATTACTACCACACTATACATGCGAATTTGAACACGGTCATACCTGAATTGTGTACTACGCTACGTATAGGTATTTCTATTTCTATATTATGTTTCCATGCTTTCGGAATTAATGCATTATTTATGACACACTCCCTCCGTAATTGAGACAGTAACATGTAATTTAGCATAGGTAGTTTACGATTAGGATTACGGATTGGTGTGGAGTGGAGTGGAGTGCGGGTGGAAACTTTTAGATAATGTGCAAATGTATAGGAAAAGCAGGAAGGCCAGTGACTGAAGACGCACATAATCATTTAAAATATTTAGAGCTGTGTGTAGTAGAATGTAGAATTAACTCCAACCATTTTGTTTTCTCTTTACAGAATATTCTGGATAACTTCAATCCAGCCTCGCGCCAGATGATAAATACCGGAAAAGCTTATTTAAAGTCTTTACATGGTAAGTGGAAAATGGATAACTCATGGAATTTTCACAAGTTTGGGAATTGTGACTGTCTGATTTCGGGAGAGTTGAAGCTCAAATCTGACTGAGCCTTAACTTTTAGCCCCTGTGCCATTGCCCTCCGCTTATATATTATTATATTATGTTGTGCATGCATGATTACCTACCACACTTTTGATTTGATACGTCTCTCTCGCTCAAATGCTACACTTCCATAGGACACGCAGTAGTTTCTCCATTGTAATCTATGAGCTCTGAAAACTTGAAAACTCCCCCTTTATTTATTAAATCAAAATTACAGATATAATATTATATATATATATAGTGGGGGTAGGAGTAGTATTATAGTAATACATTTATAGTAGTATAGTGGGCACACGCATAATATTTAGCACAGAGCATTTAGGCAGAGTGCTAAGGAAGGGAATTAAAGGATGTGGCGTCTACTATACACCACCATACATACATAGTGTGGGCTAAATTAGTGAAGCAAGAGCTGTAGGACCTCAAGAAGTAGAATCTACTAAAATGGTTTTTAGTGAAATGAGAACCCCAATCTTAACTTTAAGACAAGAAAATTATTTTAATTTGCATTATTCCCTACCTCAGATAGATAATTGCCTACAGATATTCTTATCTCATGAAGTCGCGTAGTCAGCTCATGTAGAGCTCCACGGTTCATTATTTCCCTCTATTGTATTGTAATAATCATGTAATATGTAAATGGAAGCAATCTTGAAAGTTTTGCCTAAAGTTGAAGTCTCTCGTCGTCGTAGTGTAGTGTGCAGAATTATGTAGAACTGTACTGAACACACACACACACAAAGACATAGTCTTGTAGACATTTCCCTTTTCTCCAATCTCCAACAAACTACCTACCTAC
>JAQFZE010002271.1:0-15025 GCA_034695245.1 Dicyrtomina saundersi | reverse complement strand
TTTGGTCATTATAAGCATTGATGGCTCTTCCTGTCCTTGTATTGGTCTGCCTCCGCTCATCTTGGGTCTTGAGTCTTCTTGAGCGAGTGTATCTTTAAATTCGACTTGGACACGACTCCCTCAATCTCATCACCGCACCGCACCGATCCTTCCTTCCTTTCTTTCGTCCGTGTTCATTACTGTTGGGTTGCTGGCCCGAGCGTCGGTCGTCGGTCGTCGGTCGTCGGTCGGTGTGGAGGAAAAAGAAGGAATGCGTTTTATGATGACGATGATGATGATGACGATGAGTGATCTGACTGACTCCCCAGTGGAATTTATCCCCTCAACAAAATCTGTATCTTGGCTGTAGAGAGACAAACTTTCTGTTGAGGAGAGGACAGGGGAGCGGAGCATATTACATGGGCGAGAGACCTCGGAAAACAGCTGAGAGAGTGACACAGAAATGAAACAAAAATGGGAAGAAATATATTTTTAACCTCTACCCTCACAATCCACAATAATTCTCCTATTCACAACAATAACCAAAATCTAAAAGTCCGAACCATTTTACATCTGTAGTATTGATGAAAGAAGAAGACGGTCGACATCAACGGGAAAAGAAGGAGAGTCCAAGTCCACATCTTCGTCCCCATGTAGGTACATGTGTGATAAACACTCTCGTTCGTTGTACAATGAGTCTCGAAATAATCTACCAATCCATATTATCTAGTCCAATCAATTCCGTGAAGCCAATATTAAGGGGAACAATTGCTTTACCTCCATACTCACATGTATTATAATGCCTAACTCTATTTTCATTTTCATGTGTAGATTAGCTTCCTCTCAAGAATTACTATAAAAACAATCCACGATTTTGAAAGAAAAATCGCTTCAGGTGCACTATACTAATATACTATGAGACTTTGACAACGATTAGGATGAGGCAGTACAGGTACAAAAAAATACGTAAAGGATACGATTTTTCTAAAACAAAATCATGTTAGAAATGGATTAGATGGTTTTCTTCAAGGGAAGAAAAAAGGAGCTTGCGTGATTTTTTGGAGTTGGTCGCGCCTCTACATGTATGCAGTTACATAGGTGCATAACATAATTCTGGGAAGAACGGAAGAATTTAAGGTGTAGAATTGTAGAAGGTGAAGTCTATTTCGAGTGTAGCGTCCTATGCTATTGTATAATGCAGTTTTTGGTATAGGTATAGGTATGGGAAGGGATATCTTGTAGCCATCCATCAACATATGTATATTTAGATCAAAATGGTTGTAAAAATGTATCAATCATGACTCGTGAGGAGGTTAAGGTCCACATGTGTAGGTACTATACCTCTACTTTTAACTTGACTATATTACTTATTTTTTAAGCTTTCCATCATTTTTCAATGTTTTCCTTCGTTGCAGCAGCTTTGATTGCATTCTATCTATCTAAAGTGTGTAGAAAATATTTTTTGACCAGGCTCAAAATATTACGGGGGCTCAAGAGAGACAGAGTAGTAGTAGGATATGTAGAGAGGGACATTGGGTGTGTCTGGTTTCTAGTTACCTAATGGACAATCTGTAGCTGAGCAGAAGAGAAGTAGGAGCATTCGCATTTGGATTTGGATTTGGATTTGGAAGTGACTCCTTCCTCGTTCCTTGTATACCTGGACCTGGACACCAAACGCCGTAGTCCTTTTCATTTCCACACCTGAGAAATTTCAAGAAAATGTGTATGTGTGTGGGTCCGCATAAAATATTTCAAAGCCAAAGTCAAACTATCACAAGGTTTGAGTGGATAGTATATCGGACGGAGTGTATACTATATCAGTATATCCTGATCTTGATAGACGTGTGATTAAAGAAATGCAGTAAATCTATTAACTCTTAAAAGTTTTGTTACAATAATAATACTCTGGTTGCACTAACATTACCATTTAAATGCCGTCAGCCCCAGCCTACAAACACAAACACAGTGGGTACATGGGCCCCATAGACACGTTCAGTCAGACTCTGCTCATAATACTTAAACGTATGAACAACTGCCAACAACCACTCACTACCTGCGTCGACTTGGACTGTAAAAGGGTTTCAGTTCGATCATTTGAATCCTTTTATATTATTGAGTCTTTGCACTCTCTCTCTCTCTCTCTCTCAGTATCATAGATAGACACACTTGCTTTTGATTTTGGTTTTTCTCGTTCTCCTTGATTTCAAGGTCTCTTTTTCTTTCTACTATACAACTCCACTCAATTAACTCCCCATTATATTTTTATATGTATTTTTACACTTTTTACTCTTGTCACCTACATACACTCACGTTTAAGAACAAGAATAAGAGCTCCTTTGGAATTGGAATCATAGACATGGGGAGGGGGACAAAAAATATAAAATTATTATATAGTAGCGGTCGCGGTCGTCATTTGATTTTGATATTGATAGTGATACATGTCGTTAGTTAGCATCATGGTCACATCGGAATTTAATAATAAATCCTAAGGAGCTTCCTCTTTTTCTGTTCTCCTTTATCCCTATATACCTCTTCTTGGGTTACGCCAGAGGAATAAAAAAGAGAGAAGAATGAACCAGTCTTAACTTCTGGTCTTATTGTGATGTGATGGGATGATCATTTATCATTTATCTGCATGTTCCATGTTTCTTCCACACACACATACAGAGGAGAATAATTATTGTCAATTTATTTTTAATCGCCTAGAGTCCTCGAAGGGAGCTAAACAATATTTCAATTTCAATTTCACATTTTCCTATATACTTGTTGTACGCCATATGTGACACTGTTTCCATATGCAAGTAAATATAGCATGGGCCTATACCTATATACCTACTAGTTTTGTGTTACGTTGTAGTCTATTGCATTATGATTGTTATATAGTTGGAGAGAATGTTAATGTTCTTATCTATGTGTTTCAAGATCATGATATAACGACAACCAACCATAGAACCAGAACAACTCTCATCACACACGCAGTGAACTGATATTGGTTTTGGTTATTACATGTGAAATAGAAATAGGCTGCCAGTAGTAGCTTGAGAAGGCTATATAGGCATAGGTACTATATAATTATCTATACCTATACGTACCTTCGTAGATGTACTTGCTTACATCGTGTGTATTATTGTGTTCGTTTTTATACTATTATTATGATGGTTATATATATATTGTATTTTATGAGAGCTATATAGTGATCCGTCAGTAGCGGATTTATTCGCACACAAATATATATATACGCCATGAAAAAGAGTACAAGTACAAGAGAATGACGTCTGACTGACTGAATGAGTGGCTGATCTAGCTCTGTGTGTGTGTGTGTACATAATAGATAATATGTGAATAATATTATTATGTTCGTAAGAGAACCGTCAGTGGTCCTTGATGAGGTCACTGCCACCATATATAGATAGAGGGAACAAGTAACGAGTTGATTTTTATGCCGCATGACAGACTCATTATTTACATTTTTTCTCAACTTTTTCTGTCTTTACCATAATCCATATTATTTCTCTCAAATTCTTTTCCCTTCCAAAACAATTTTTTTTTGTACATTTTTAAAAATCCCCATAGCCGCAGTAGTTAAATAATAGAAATAGAAGTGACGATCCTTTGGAGTTGGAGTTGGAAATGGTTGGATGTATTCTATATGTTACATTAATTGACCAGATTTTTTGTCCCCTGATTATTTTGTGATTATTACAAAAACCAAATAAAGGACATACCATTGGGACTGCTAATATCTTTCAAATTATTATTATAACTTTTATAAATGCTGAGTATATGGTAGTCATACTATTTAAAAAACAATTCTTTTTGTATCTTTTTTTTTTAAATTGTTTGTTATTGGATAGCACAAAACTGCGGAGAATTTTTATAATGTAAATGTACATATATATATCTACATGAATTGTGCATGTTGAATGAAGCTAATGAAATGAAATGAATTTTTCTTATTGTGTTGACAAAACATGCCAAATTGTCAATGTGGAGTTGGCTCTTTTGGCTTAGTCGTTAGCTGTAGATGATTTGAAATTGAATATGTATGTAGTATGCGGAGAGGAATAATGGAACGGGAACGTGATGGTTGCATACGTGAGTAGCATTGGGACAGGGACGCGACTCGAACGAGAAGTGGACGAGAAGCTTTGTTGTGTGGATATATGTTGCCTAGATGCATTATTATTCTTTTTTGGAGGGTCTGTGACACATTTAAATTATGTCTTTCATCCATATATACTGATACACTACTTGTTCTTGTGACTTGTTAGCATTTCAATTTCAAATGGAGACAGACAACAAAAAATTTATACAGATTACAGATACAAAAGTAATATATGTTTCCAAGGTGGAAGGAATGATTTACATTCAGCTCGTATTCAAATACTCGAATTCGAATTTCGAATTCGACAGGAGTCTTATATGTATCTATGTTATATGATTCATACATGAAAAAAAAATGAAATATTCAAAGGATTGACTGAGAGTGGCAAAAATCCTTCGTATAAAAAGTCAAAACTAATGGCTCACAATATCTCTGTTATATTTTGTTTTATTCTGCCATCTGTATTCTGCAGGTTCATGTCTATTGTTTATGCATAGGTACATACAGCTTGGAGCTGGAGGTATTCACAGTCAAGTCTACCTACCTAAGTTGGTACACTATAATATTTTATTAATATATATCTAATTTCATGGTGTCACTCCGTCCTATATACCTATCCACACATACAGCCATAGAGAGCAAAGGCACACAAAAAATTGGCACACACACACACACACACACACACACACACACAAAAAGATAAATGAATGAATTACGCATTTTGAAATCTGAATTCTAAAAGTCAACCGCCCTACCAGTACCTGGTATGTAGAGGCAAGGGCTGTGAATTACCTTACAGTAATAATATTATTAATAATATGATAATGTTCTGCACGTATTTTTGATGGCTGTCAACCAACATGGGGGTAATGTTCAAAGGTGACGCATAAAAAAATATAACCAAAATTAGCTTTTACAATCCCTGTCCCGCTTGTCCCTCTCTCTCTCTCTCTCGTGTCTCATCCCATTGTGTTTTTGAGCGTAATAAAAGAGAGACGACCAGGTCCCATATCTGTACCAGTAACAGTATCAAGCAGATGAGGACCAGGGTATAATGTGTCTTCTTATAGACTTAGTACATGCCGTGGATGAGTCTCAGGATCGTTTTCGTTATCGTTATCGTGCATGTAAGTGTCTTTTGTGGGCGGACTACGAGCATTTGTTTATAGTTGGACTGCCGTTGACTGTTGACTGTTGAGGCATGGTCATGCTAAAATAAAATGACAATGTGTACTACGCAGGACGTAGTAGTACGTGTCCTACAAAATCTTATGAAGGTATATAGAGTGAGTGAGAGAGAGAGAGATATGCCTACTTTTGTGAGGATTGTACATACTACTCTACGCACGCCTCATCGCTCATTCCTTGGCTGAATTTGAAATTGACGTTGAGCTAGAGCATAGTCAAAGTTTGAGTTGAAATCCCGGATGGAGTTCCTTATACATAATGGGACGAACAGTCAGAGAGAGATACTCTCAGAAGATAATAGACTGCCTTGTAAGATTGGTTGGGGTTGGAGTTGGAGTAGAGCGAGAGTTAGAGCGTAATTCACTGAACTTTGCTAGTTAAGTTCTGCACTGGGATGCTGTTGATGTGGATGTGGATGTGGATATGTAGGTAAAGGTGCTCGTCTGCGCTCCGTCGTTGTGGTAATACCTACAAAGATATGATATGACTATGTAAGCACATGACTGTCGGGAGAGAATTAATAAGGATTGGGTCAATCTATAAAACTTTAATGCGGCTGACCTTTCCCCTGAGGCACCGTGACCCCCTTTATCTGGACAACGGTCAATAATTGCACTGCAGTCTATATCTCATACCTACATTGTGGAGTGTGGTTCTGTGGAGCTCAGATGTAGTCTTCCCCGTCCGCATCCTTCAGCGTTCACACACATACACATACGACCAGTTGTAGTAGTACAATTATCAAAAGCATACCTGTTGGTGCAGATATGAGGTGGCTGTGTAGTTAGTGTTGGAGTTGAAGACAGGAGAATGGACAGACAGAGCCCCTCTTACCCTACGTCTCCGTACAGACAGACAGATACTTGGCTGAGAAAACAACTCCTCGTCCTCGTAGCTATTTACCATTGTCTTCAATTCCGCTTGCGTTTGACCGAATTCTCTGTGTGTGCGAATAAAACAAGAAACAAGTTGTGTGTCTCTAGCTCACAACCTCAGCTCACTCAAACCTTATGTGCAGAGAGTCATCATGTGATTATTACCTTGTGGAATGAATTAGACTTGAGTTACGTCGCCGTCTCTGTAAGAACACAGACCTCTACGTCCTATGTACGTCCATGTGTATGTAGGAAATGAGCCGCGTCTCTCTCTCCATTTGTACATCTTACGCACAAACCCCCTGCAAGACACTACTCACTAAAACACAAGGCAGGAGAAAAGAACCAAGACCACCACCGCATCTGATCCATTTCCTAGGCTTAAACTCATGTCTGCCGACTCTCTGTACAAGCTCTCTGAACTCAATGGCTATCATAATTATTATTGTGGATGATCCACAAGATCCACTGACGTCCGGACCTCTCAGGTCGATCTCCATCCCATGTGCAATTTTATAGAGGTGAACGTAAACGTAAACTCGACACTTTGAGCCTCCTTCGCACCCAGAGCATCATATGACATGGACCCATAGTGCCAACAAGTAGGTGCCTGCCTTCTTCATTCTCCAAACTTGAGACTACAGACAAACATAGGAATACAGCAGAGCGTCGATCATGATGATGATGATGATGATGATGAAACGGAGCGACGAGACGAGCGTAGTAAAACGAGAGTTAAAACCTGAGAGATGTCTAAAGTGCAATAATGCAAAACCATAGGAGCACATAGGGAATCATCTGAGCTGTTGTTTTACTGCGAGAAATCTCGTCGTAATATCAGTAATACCATCCATGGTTGAGATCCCTATGCCTATTGCTCTACATTGATTTTCTGGGTAAGGCAATAAGGCAGGGCAAGGCTATTGCGCTCGCAACTGGGGATGGTGATTGCTATATGCACATACCTATACCTATAATATGTTATGCTTGTATCTCTCAAAGTACCTACGATTGAATAGTTTTGAAAAGCCGAGCCCGATTGCACTGATTGTATTAAAGCATGTCGTCTTTTCTTAGATCCTTCGATCGCTCAGACCAAGAAAATAAAGGAATTGAAATGAAAAGAAGGTACGCCCAAAACTACGCTGAGGTTGTCTAATAATCCTATTAGCGGTGAGCCGTGGAGTGAAATCAAAATATATGTAGGTGCTCTATGACTCTTCCCCCAGTGGTTTCCGACTCCTCATCCACGAGATGCTGATGAGGACTTGAGCATAATTTAATGAACATTCACATGGCACGATAGCAATCATATCAATTTGTCATCGTCGCTCTAAATATTTGTGGTGGATGGCGATGCACTCAGGCAAAAATACTCACAGAGTTACAGAGCAGAGACGTGGACGAGTGAGTCTCCTCATTTCTCAATACTGTAAATGATTGGAAAGACAAATAATAAATTATTATATTATTATATTATTTCTTCCTAATAATAACTATATATAAAAGTTTTACCTATATTTTGTTATTCTTACTCAATGGGAACTGCCGCCGCCGTTCGTTCCCTGTTTTATTTGTGTACGTACCAATAATTGATTCTTTGATTCGATTCCATTAACGAATTGACAATTTGAAGAGAGAGAGAGAAAAAAAGGCGTTGACTCTACACTTTGTATTTTAATTTTAAAGTAAGGATTCTGATTAGATGACGAGGCAGACTTTGTCATTTGTCTTTTGCTATTTTTCTTTCTTTTTTTCACGTTCAATATTGCACACTACTGTGTAGGACTGCTAACTGTTGGTCTTGGAGCTGTGGTTGTATAGAGAGCAGCGCTTATACAAGTTCGTATAAGGAAGTAAAAAGTAAAACAAAATAAAACAAGGTAGTCGAGCACAAAAATGTAGCCAAGTGCTTACATGGCAAAGGTAGAGAGCTATACATATATATGTGTCTAATAGTAATAGCAGGATGCGTGAAATTATTTAACTATTTTTTTTTTGGGGGAGCTTTTGAGTGTTTGAGATTGAGGCATTTAGGCCTTCTCTCTACTCGTCTCTCAGGATTTCGAGTTTACTCATTAATTATTCGAGAGTCACAAGTTGGTTGCGCGTATATGTATTTACTCCTACCTTCAAAAAAAAAAAGAATATAATTATGCATGTAGGTAGGTAGGTATGTACGCCTGGGTAATGAGGGTTGAGGAAAATTTAAATAATCATCATTCAAATATGTAGGTAGGTACTACTATGTGTAAGGATTTTGCTCGGGAAAAATGTGAAGCAGTGTGTGGCTGTTGTGTGCTACTGCTAATGTCTTGGCTTGAGGATAAGCACGTGGGATATGAATTGTTGTGACTACTTTACCCTCACTTGCCTTTCCTTCCATTACTTTGGTCTACTATACACTCGGGCCATTCCATTGCCTTTAGTGGTCGTGGTCGTAATCCTACTTGTAATATGATATGGGATTGTAAACGAAATGGAATTGTAATTTGTGATTCTCTCGTAGAATATTCCAATCTCGCACAATGACTATGAGCCTTTGAGTGGAGGAGAGGCGAGGGGGAGAGATGTATTGAGAGAGTGTGTGTGTGTGTAGTTTGCACAGATTGTACAGAGTGAAATCATCTCATTAGAGACAATTGAAATTCAGATTGTTTATTGCTCTGAAGGATTCTGGATGATTAGCTGATTTTTTGAATGCCCTTTCATTCATTCTTTCAATTCATTCATCTCATTTTGGTAGGCATACACGATTACGAATTACGATTAGAAAAACAATATTCCCCGTTCAGTTTCAGTTACATGAAGGTCTTACAATGTCCCACACGTCCCACCTCAGCATGTCTTCTTGTACGTATATATGTATGAGGCTGACTATGCCTCCATTAGATTAGCATATCGGATAGGATTCGATAGGATTCGATTCCTCTGTCTAAAAGTCCGTAATAATATAGGAAGACATGTCTATAGTAAACCTCTGTCTCTCTCTCTCTCTCTCTCTCATTATCGTATCCCTTAAAATTATCAGCACAGGTATCTGAGAGTAACATTAGTAATTATCGTTGATTTCAAAACACCAACATTCACCACTGCCACCACCACCACAGGTACAGTCAGTAGGTAGGTCCTATTCTACATTCCAGATGAAAGATTAAAAAAATAATGGAGTAAATTGGAAAATTTGCAAATTTTTACATTGTTTTAATTTCCAATTCCATTCAGTTCAATTGATTTTTTATCCGTATGCATAGGACATATAACAACTTTTGAAGTATCTACGAAAAAATTCTGGGCTCTCCACGAAATTAATTTCAATTTACCTCCATCCCTGGGCTTTAAGTACCTACCTTGAGATTTGAATGATTGCCGACGCCGGCGTCGGTTAGTGCAATGAGCATTTAGCTCCATTTAAAAGTCGATAGAAATTGAAATTAGGGGATCATGAAGTGCTTAAATACTGTGTGAAATTGTCACGTAATAAACCTTCAGGTTAATTCATGTGTACAGGGTGTAGGTACGGCATAGAAGTAGCAATATAGTTTCTGTGTATTTTTTGAGCTATGGTTTTACTATATAAGGTGGAAGATGTAACCACTCACTTGTCACTGTCACATTACTTTTGGTGCTGTTGTGAGAAATGGATGGGAAGGAAAGATCATAGCATTGTATTATGTATAGCTAGGTTACTATTATTATGATCTCAGATTTTTGATTTCCCCTATATGTACTATTAAGTACTCCTGATTTCCTGTTCACTTTGTCGTGAAGTGAAGTGAGTCGCCTAGCTTAATGTAGAGAGTACAAGTACGACAAATGAGACTCAGCGTCAGCGTCGGACGTCTTGTAATGATGTTCAGCAGCACAATTTACCTAATGATATCTGCACAGGCTGAGAGGAAAAAAAGGAAGAAAAACAGAGAGGTGCGATTGGGAATGAAGGAAAAGGTTTTTATTAGTTTTTCGTTTGAGTAAAAGCAAAGTGTTTATGTCGAGATAAGTGTGTGTATAAAAAGCTGTTCCTAGCGGTTTGCTCCTAGTTTTCCGTTTCTTAATGAATCTTGTTTTTATCATGTATTTTAATTAATGAATAGTTCACAACATGAAGCACACAGGCAGGAAAGTTCTCTCTCTCAAGTATCTCCTCGCTATGTAATGTAACGTAATGTAAGGGAATGTAATGCTCTCTTATGTATATGTTGTGTTGACTCGGCCGTACAGTCTGTCTCACAGTCTGTGTTGACTTGAGTTTGATGATGGTGCTGTAATATCCACATCCACTGTGATGACCAGTGCCATTGCCAGACCAACTCCCTCCGCTATCATTCCTTATTACAAACAATTATCTCCCATATCTATATACATACATACTACACTCCTTAAGACCGCCATGACAAACTTGATAATATGGCATATGGTGGAAGCATAGCATTTTTCTGTACAACTCTTCTCATCTCATCTCCTGTGTCTTGTCTTCTATAATTTTTTTTTTAAATCGTTATGAGCTTGAGTCGTCCACGTCCACACATTACATTGAATGCATTCTAAATTCTAAAGACTGCGGATACTTGGGTGATATTATAGATATGTATAGCCATGTATAATGACTGGTACTGGGTCTGGTACTGGCACTGGGGATGGAATGGTAGTTGCTTGACTTGAGTGCAGATTTCGAATGGAATTCTGACAAAAGTGGATGAAATAGTGCATAGTTGTAGTGCAAGTGCGGTGTTTGGAGCAGCAGTAGTAGAAGAGCACTGTGGACTGCGGCTCCTCGACTATATGCACTCCGTTTTTTCGACTTCATTTAATTTTTTCGTCACATAACTAATAGCTTGTTAAGTGGATTTGTATACAGAATGACTCTGTGAAGGAGAGTGTGATTCCCTATGTACGTCGTCCGAGTCTCTCGTCGTTCGAGGGACTCTCCTCATTATGATTATGATTATTACCGCTATGAGCATAACTTGAATTTGAGATGACGCATACACACAACAAAGACAAACTAGATAAGTTGACAAAGTTGATATCTCCAACTCCAACTTGCTCATACTTATCTCCACAAAAGCTTCCTTTTTCCGTAAGGATTAGTATATTTCTGATGAGTTGATATAGGGGAGATGCATTAACTTTGGAGCGCTCCTATTTTCTCCACTACATCCTCGGACTACTGATATTTGGAGGTAAAGTTGGGGATACTCTTTAAAGGTTTCTCAAATCCAGTCTGTAAAATGTACGTGGATTTAGGGAGATGTGAGGCTTGAGCCTGAGTATGAACGTAGGTTATGTGCGTATGTACGGAGACGGAGACGGAGAGAGATAATGTTGTCTTCTGTTGTGTCTCGAGGAGTTGGCTCGTGTAACCATTCGAATTCTCTCTGTGAGCTTGAGAACCTTGTGACGTGTTTCGTCTCCTCTCCACTATTAGTATTTGTACTCACAAGCTCTTGTCTTGTTTTTGAGTTTTACCTCTACTCGGAATACAATAATATCTAACCTGCAGAAATGAAACTAGAAAGGTAAGCAAGGATTCTACATAACAATAATATATAGGAGTAGATGTGGTGCAGCTGTGGAAGGGTAGTGTGTCTGCTGTGGTGAGGAGAGCAATGGGCTTTCTTCCCAACAAGAAAGAAGCAAGTTCCACCACCACCACCAAATCTAAAGGCAAAAGCCAAATGTGGGGATAGATACATAGAGAGACGGAGAGAGAGGTAGTAGTGCAGTGTGAGTAGTGGTAATAAATGGCAGTGGTATGGTGGTAGTATAGGGCATAGGCTATGTACCTATGTGGTAAATAAATGCATAATAATAAGAAGGAGTTGGGACAAGAAAAAGACGTACGAGCGGGTTTGAGAGTTTGAGTTTGGAGTCGGCAGGCCGAGAGAGAGAGAGAGGCAGTCAGTTCTGAGTGAAGTGTTGTAGAGGTACCTTGTCCTGTAGTTTGTAGTCGACGGTCTGCGAACGGTATGCGGTGTGTGTGTGTGTGTACTCTGTCAAACGCTCCTTGTTAGTTCAGAGCAAATCGACAATCATATTTCTTCAAGTGGATGGGAAATTCTCTCAGAGACGGAAAGGAGAAGAAAAAAAAAGTGTTTTTCAAGACTTAACACAGTATATAGTCAAGTATTCCTTCTATCTGTTTCTCTTAAAAAAAAAAAAGCCCCCACACACAAAAAAAAATCTGTAAATGTTTTCAGTTTAAAAAAATTGAGTTATGGTTAATGTCTTTGACCAAACGGAAATATCAGTACTGCTATACTACTACTACCAACTATGCATTTAGTTTTCCTCGAGCTTCTTTGTCATTTTTGTGTGTAAATCCTTATTTTGGTGCGAATAAATAATAATATTAATAATTCCGTGTGCTACAATATTAATTTCTTCTTCGGTTTCTACTATTCTTATATAGTGAGGAAAGTTGGGAGAGTCATTACAAGATTTCTCCGAATCTCTTCTTCTTCTTGGATACAAAAATTCAAAAATTCAAAAATTAAAATCAACTGAAATAAAAGTCCACAGTTATGCTATAAAATCCTTATTTCTATGGTGACAAGTTTTAAAAAAAAAGATCAATAATTTTGCTAAATATTTGTGTGAGAAGTTAACTGTTTACATTTACATAATTTTTTTCTTCTCCAACATACTCATTCGGGTTGTTGGGTCAAGTTTGAAGTTCAAAAGGTTTCTTCTTTTTTTTTTCAAAAAGAAAAATGTGATGTGTGCATACAGAATTTTCATTTCGGGTCTTTGAATTTTTTGGAAGTTCTGAATGAAATCCAACGTCAAGGAATTTTGAATGTTGAAGGAGTAAAGTGACGGTGACGGTGACAGAGTCGTCTGTGTAAGTACGTTTTACGTTGGAAGAGAGAAAAAAAAATTATGTAAAACTTTCAAAGTTTGATCTTCTGGCTCATGGTGCAGAGTCTTTGATGTACAGTTTAAAAATGCTTGTTTGTCAAGTTAAACTTGAGTGGACACTTGACTAGTAATCCAATGTTGCTACGACTCGTTGTCACAGTATGTTTTATATGTAAGTATTCTTATCAATCTCGATAAATTTCTCTCAAAGGATTTATATAACTTACTTAATATATTAGACTGGATGTTGAATTGAAGTGAAGTGTTTTTTTATTATATATATTTCATCTTCTTCTTCTGCTTCTTCTCCCTTGATCTTGAATTAGTCTTTGACAAAATTCAAACCGGACTAATTACATTATAAAGGAGATCCTTAACAAAACAGATACCTCTAGTTGAGTTTCATTTTGTAAGCGATATAATTACACACATGCATTGATGCAAACTAATAATACAAATAGCATCCGTACAATGTACATAGGCAGAGAGTATAGTACACAGTGTGTAAAGTGTCCAACTACAACAACAACAACTACACTACAACTCGTACACTGCTGCTTGCTCTTCATGCACCTCACCTCATCAAACAAAGATAACGGCTTGGAAATTTTGGTCAATGGCGTTGGCGTTACGGACTTTCCCTTGAAAAAAATAATAATAATAAATAAATAAATTGTAAGCTGAAACGGAATTTTAGAATTATTAAGGATTTTGAACGCTTTAAAATTAACATGAAAAAGAAGACAAGTCCATATAATAATATTAGTATGTACTTAGAATATGAGGACACGGAAACCAAACGGAGAATGATGATCATTGTTATTGTCATTGTCCTCGGTTGAGAGTACGTGCAGTGTCCGTTTCATCCCTTGTCATTCTTGTGGGAACAGAGATTTTTATGAATTTTGTTTGTGTGTGTGTGTCTGTGTCTAGTACTGTTCTCATAAAGGAAAAAGTGCATTGACAATTTCGATACGTTGAGAGTTGAATTAAAATATCTTTATTATTTGTTGGTTTCTATGGTTCTGGTTTTAGTTTTTTGTTGTTTATAGAGAAAAATATATGAGAGCTATAAGATAGGTAGTATATACCTATAGGTACGTATTGTTTACGTATAATTTTACCTATACCTATATAGAGTCCCTATGAAACAGTAATAAGGACCACACAGCGGGACAACAACAACAATCATGTAAAAGGGCAGTTTCGACGTGCGAAAGAAAAACCTCGGATTTGTAATGCATCGCATGTGCAATAATTTTCCATTTGTAATGCTCTTTCTTTCGACTTGGTTTACCCCCCTGAAAAAAAAAGAAGTTTATTTTTTCATCCATTTTTGGTTTATTTTTTGTTTTCAATATACTACACATATACTCTCTGCTCCTGCTCCGTATCTCTGTTTTCTCTCTCAAAACTAAAACGTGTAAACGCGATGAGATCCGATCATGATGATAATGATGATGATGATGATATGATGGTTTCAAAAACTTATGTATAGCTATTTTTTCAAAGTTTTTAAACTAAAAGTCAAGCTTTCTTGACTCCTGAATAATTCCATGGTTCACTGGCTCTCTCATCTGGCTTGACTTAACTTGTCTCTCAGGGAATTTTGTACACATTTCATTTTTGTCTATAGACAGATAGTCATTCATGACCATGTGTTCAAAGTTCCATTTCACTTGTACATTATAATGTGGACTAAACTCTCGGAGTAAGTGCACATGTGTAAAATATTCTTAGGATTTCTAGGGGAAATCCGTCTGCTAGCTGGGATGATGTGTAGTGGGATACGATACGAGAGTAACGAGTACAAATTTTTACGGGAGAATGTGAAGAATATTTTCATTTCCGCAAAAAAATATTGAAGAAATAATGAAGAATCGAATCTTTCCATACGTCTGCCCATCATCTCCTCCTTTCAATGATTAATATTGATACTCATATGCAGTATGTATTGACTTGAGCTTGCGAGCCTTGTAATTTGCAATACTTTGGTTTCAAAATACAAATTGTTTAC